>CAUYON010110271.1:0-41805 GCA_963573935.1 Arctocebus calabarensis | reverse complement strand
GCGGGTTCAAGCCCGGCCTCGGCCGAAATGCAAAACAAAAAAATAGCCGGGCGCTGTGGCGGGCGCCTGTAGTCCCAGCTACTAGGGAGGCTGAGGCAAGAGAATCGCTTAAGCCTAAGAGCTGGAGGTTGCTGTGAGCAGTGTGACGCCACAGCACTCTACCCAGGGCGATAAAGTGAGACTCTGTCTCTACAAAAAAAAAAAAAAAAAAGAAATATTAACAGTGTTGATGTGTTAGGCATACCTGTGCCAATGTAAGCTATGCTGTAGCTGTTTAATATGTGAAATTTAATGGTATCTTTGAAAACTGAAAAATATGTGCTTTATGTATTCTGAAGTTTTTACATGAAAGTAGTCTGAGATTATTGTAGTGAACATTTTTTATGTTTCACTTAAAGGGTTAATATAGGAAAAGACCTTTTTTTTTTTTGGTATAGATGTTTATCTGTTTTAAAAGCTGATTTATTTTCTTTCTTTCTTTTTTTTTTTTTTTTCCCCTGTATTTGGCCAGGACTGGGTTTGAACCCCCCACGTCTGGTATATGGGGCCATCATCTTAGTCCTTTGAGCTACAGGCACCATCCATGGCTGATTTCTTTTAATGTTCTTTTCTTTTTTTTTTGAGACAAAGCCTCAAGCTGTCACCCTGGATAGAGTGCTATAACATCACAGCTCACAGCAACCTCCAGTTCCTGGGCTTAAGCGAGTCTCTTGCCTCTGCCTCCCAAGTAGCTGGGACTACAGGCGCCCGCCACAACACCCGGCCATTTTTTGGTTGCAGCCGTCATTGTTGTTTGGCGGGCCCTGGGGCTGGATTCGAACCCACCAGCTCAGGTGTACGTGGCTGGCGCCTTAGCCCGGTGAGCCACAGGCGCCGAGCCTCCTACACCATTTATTGAATACTGATTCTTTCCCCCAGTGTATATTCTTGTTTGGTTTATCAAAGATCAAGTAGTTGTAAGATGTTAGTTTCATCTCATAGTTTTCTATTTGGTTTCTATTTTTGTGCTAATACCATGCTATTTGATCAGTCTGGACTTATACAGTAGTATAACCGAAAATCTGGTAGGGTGATATCCCTGAATTTGTTTTTATTACTAAGAATTACCTTGGCTATATGGGGTTTCTTCTGGTTCCATACAGAATGAAGAATTAATTTTTCCAATTTTGAAAGTAAAATGATGGTATTTTAATGGGGATGGCATCGAATCTGTAGATTGCTTTGGGAAGTATAGACATTTTAACAATGTTGATTCTTCCCAGCCATGAACATTGTATCATCTTCCATTTGTTAATATCTTCTGCTATTTCTTTTCTTAGGGTTTCATAATTTTCTTTGTAGAGGACCTTTACCTCTTTTGTTATGTATATTTCTTGGTAATTCAATTTTTTGAAGCTACTGTGAAGCGAATTGTGTCCTTGATTAGCTTCTAATCTTGGCAGTTATTGGTTACTGATTTGTGGACATTGATTTTGTATCCTGAGACATAGCTATGCTTTTTGATCACATCCAGAAGCCTTGTGGTGGGGTCTTTGGGGTTCTCTATGTGATAACATCATTGGCAAAGAGCAAAAGTTTGACCTCGTCACCCATTTAGATGCCCTTTATTTCTTTCTCTTGCCTGAATGTATTGGCCAGAACTTCTAGCTCTGTGTTGAATAGTAGTGGCAATAGAGGACAACCTTGTCTGGTTCTAGTTTTACGTGGAAAGCTTTCAATTTTATTCCATTCAGTGTAATATTAGCTGGGTATTTGTCATAGATGGCTTTGATCAGATTCAGAAATGTGCCACCAATGCCTGTATTTTTAAGTGTTCTAATAAGAAAATGATGCTGAATTTTATCAAATGCTTTTTCTGCATCTACTGAGATCATATGGTCTTTGTTTTTGCATCTGTTGATATTGTGAATTACATTTCTAGACTTGTGTATGATATACCAGCCTTGCAATCTTGGGATGAAATCTACTTGATAATGATGAATGATTTTTTAAATGTGTAGCTATAATTTAGTGGCTATGATTTTATTGATATTTTTTACATCTATATTCATGAGTGAAATTGGTCTGAAATTCTCCTTTTTAGTTGGTTTTTTTCCTGGTTTTAGTATCAGGGTGATGTTTGTTTCACAGAATGTGCTGGGGAAAATTTCTTCCTTCTCAACTTTTTGGAATAATTTCTGTAGTAGGGGTATAAGCTCTTCTTTGAAGGTTTGATATAATTCTGGTGTGAAGCCATCTGGATTAGGGCATTTTTTTTTGTTGGGAGATTTTTGTATTCTTTCTTCAATCTCAGTTCTTGAAATTGGTCTGTAAAAGAGATCTATTTGATCTGGCTTAAATCTAGAAAGAGGGTATGATTCCAGGTGTTGATCCCTTCCCTCTGCTCTGTCAAATTTCTGGGGACAGAGTTTCTTGTAGTACTCAGAGATGATTGCTTGTATCTCTGTGGCATCTGTTGTTATTTACCCTTTATTATTCTGATTGAGGTCATTAGAGATTTTATTTTTATATTTCTATTTAATCTTGCCAAAGATTTATTGATTTTATTTATTTTTTCAAAAAAACAACCTTCTGTTTTGTTAATTTCCTGAATAATTCTTTTGTCCTCAATTTCATTAATCTCTGATTTAATTTTGCTTATTTCATCTCTTCTGCTGGGTTTGGGATTAGATTGTTCTTCATTTTTTCAATTCCATAGGATAGTTTATGAGTTTATTGATGTGCTATCTTTCTGTTTTTTCAGATGTAGGCATCTAATGTGATAAATTGCCCTCTAAGACTTCTTGTGCTGTATCCTATAGGTTTCGGTAAATTGTTATGTTTCATGAATTTAGCAATTTCCTCTGTTATCCCTACCTGATCCTAACTATCATTCAGGACAAGGTTATTTAATTTCCATGTATTTGTGTGGGTATGAACATTTTTGTTGGAGTTGAGTTCCACTGTTATTGACTGTGGTCTGAGAAGATACAAGGTATAAATTCTATTCTTTCAATTTTTCTGAAGTTTGATTTGTATCCTAGGATGTGGTTGATTTTGGAGTATGTACCATGGCCTGATGAGAAAAGTGTATATTCTTTAGCTTGGGGATGGTGTGTTCTGCATATGTTTATTAATCCCATTTGTTCTAGGATCATATTTAAGTCTGTTGTATCTTTGTTTAGTTTCTGTTTAAAGGATCTGTCCAGTTCTATCAGAGGGGTGTTAAAGTCACAGGCTATTATGGTGCTATGGACTATTATATTGCTCAGACCCATAAAGGTCTGTTTCCTAAATCTTGGAGCATTTATGTTGGGTGCATGTTTATTTAAAATTGAAATGTCTTCTTGTTGTATTATTCCTTTGACTTATATAAACTTTCCATCTTTGTCTTTCTTAACTATAGTTGTTTTAAATTTGCTTGTATCTGGAAATCAGATTGCAACCTCTCCTTTCTTCTGATTTCCATTTGCTCGAAATACTGATTTTCATCCCTTAATCCTGAGTCTTGATTTGTCCTTCAAGACTAGGTGTGTCTCCTAGAGACAGCATATGGATAGCTTATGCTTTTTTATCCAATTACTCAGCCTGTACCTCTTCAATTATGAATTTACTCCATTGACATTTGAGAGAATTGGTAAGTGTGGTAGCATTTGGTTCATCTTATTTTGTGAAAGTCCATTGTCTAGTTTTCTTCTTTGCACCATTGTGTAAGCTAAGTTTTGATCTTTATCTTCTGGGTGTTTACTTTGCTTGTGGTCCATTATGATGGTCAGTGTTGAGACAAGGTTCAATTATTTCCTATCGAGGTAGTCTTGTCTGGCAAATTCCCTCAATGTTTATAAATCCTCAAAGGATTTAATGTCTTCATTGTATTCAAAGCTTAGTTTAACAGGATACAGAATGCTGGGCTGAAAATTGTTTTGTTTAAGAATGTTGAAGGTGGATGACCATGCCCTTCTGGCTTAGAAAGTTTCAGTTGAAAAGTCTGTGGTCATCCTTATGGCTCTGCCTCTGTAGGTCAGTTGACACTTACTCTTAACTGCTTGCAGAATATTTTCTTTCATCTTGACTTTGGACAGATCCATTACAAGGTGTCTTATAGAAGCTCTGTTTGACTTGAGAAGACCCAGGCTTTGCTATCGATCTGAAAGGAGTGTGTTAGAGTCTTTAGTAAAATTTGGGAAGTTTTCATTTATGATAGTCTCCAGTAGTACTTTCATTCTTTGGGACTATCTTCTTCCTCTTTAGGGATTCCTGTTATTCATATATTTCAATGCTTCATGGAGTCTCATAGTTCTCTAAGTACTAGTTCTGCATTCTCTTTTTTTCTGTCTCTTTAACTACCTGGGTTAACTAACTCTAAAACTTTATCCTCTAACTCTGAGGTTTTTTCTTCTCCATAGTCTTACCTATTTTTGATATATTCCATTGCATCTGTACATTTCTTGATTGTTTCCTTTATTTCCTTAAGCTCCATCATATCCTTTCCATATTCTGCATATCTCTCATCTGACTTTTGATTCTGTCTATTTTCTCATGTGTACCTTTTATTGTCTTTATCACCCATGTTTTAAATTCCATTTCTGTCAAATTCATTAATTCTTTATAGGTAGAGTCTTCTGCAGTAGCTGCCTCATAATCCTTTGGGGCGGTTCCTTTGTTCTGGTTTTTTGTGTTGCCCCAATTTTTCTGTAGGTTGCTCCTCATGTGTTATTTTTTCTTGTTCACCTTTTTGTCCTCCTTTTTCCTTCTCATTTCCTCTGTTTCAAAATACTATGTTTCAGAGTTTAGGTCTTGAAGGGGCCTTAGCCTGTATAAAGCCAAATTCTTCCTTAAAGCCAAAAAAACAGGAGTTCTTGTTCATGATGACAATATGTTGCAATCTGTTGCCAGGACACCAAGTGGTGCTATGGTGTTTTTAGGAGATGGAGAACAGAACCAGCACCCTCTATCTTCCTTATTCCTAACTTAGTTGACTTTAGTGACAACCTGATTATTTCCTCAGCATTCAGATCTGCCGGGTTGGGATCAAAGCTAACAAGAATCCTTCCATGGCAGGACTCACAGTGCTCCCTGACTCCAGTTTCCATGGGGTACAGGAATCCCTCAGCCTGTCCCAAGAGTGGAATTCTAATCCTGGCAGGCAGAATTAAGATGGCTGTCCTGTAGGCACCTTCTAAGACCTTCTCACAATGGCAGTCCCCTGGCTGCTGAGACCTTCTCAGTAAGGCCGCCTTATCAGTCACCAAACCTATGGCAAATCCACTCCAACTGCATTCAAATCTGGGTGCTGTATACTTTGCCAGTCCATCCACTCGTCCAAGCTTTCCTCCAACAACTGAAAACTCTGGAAAGTCTTCCTCCCATCCCAGACCTCTGTGTGCAGCCAGCTGATCACAGCTGGTCTCAATCACTTGCCTAATTAATAAGATTTCCACTGCTCTGGATCATATGCTGTATCTAGCTCACCACCTTCTCACTGTGCTCCCTGAGCTGTGATTCTGATTAAGGTCCCCACACCACGTATGTCTGTGTTCTTTTTTCTCCTATTATTCTAGGAGAGCTCAGCTGAATAATCCTTCTGGTCTACCAGAATCCATCTTGCTTCACCCACCAATACATGTTTATATATGTATATGTGTGTGTGTGTGTGTATTTTTATATATATATATACACACACACATATATATGAACACACACATATAATCTGAGCAGTATATCTAATTATTATTTATAAGATTATATACAATTATCGTTTATATGTGCAAACTTCCCTATGATCTCCCTAATTGATACCTGCTTTTCTGTGCATTTACCTCATCAAATCATAAATTGAAAGCATCATGTAATAGAAATGTGCTGAATGGAGATTAGGCATATATAATACTACTGACATTTCTTCTTGACTTAAGTTTCAAAGTCCTTTTAAAGTACATTTCTCAATGGCACGTTATATATCCTATTAAGGTATCATCTCTAAATGGAAAATTTCCTGTTCCCTCCCTCCCTTCATTCCTTTTTTCTTCCTTCCTCTTTTTTTTATTTGTTTCATATTAACAGAAAATATAGGACAATGTGGAAATACAAAGCTGAGTAAGAGATGCTTTTGTTACTGAAAAACTTGTGTAGCTCACAAGATGGAATTAATACCAGATTTAGGTAGAGACACTAAAATTGCATCTGAGTTGCTTCAAAGGCACCAAAGACCCTAGGAACCTTTATTATTATTAAACATGGCCTTTAACTTTTGTCAGTGCTTATTAAAAGTAGTGTAGACCTATTTTAAAACATTTGAACTATTATAATTAATACAATTGAAATGTAGCTGTGTTTTTTAAAAAATATAGAATTATGTTGTTGTTTGCTTATTTTAATAAGTTTTTTAAACAAAATAGCAAAATTGTAAAAATGCTGTAATTTTAAAAAATATATCTGAATAAGAGATGGGAAGTATAGGGTGAATCAAAATAAAAATAAGTACTAGAGTATAGAGGGGAAAGAAAAGGAGCATAAAGTAATAAAATAGAAAAATTTTTCAAGGAGTGTCTCCAAATTTATTAAGTCACCTTTTTAAAAAATCCCAAAGGAATATCACCTTGGAATCTGTCAGTGTTAACTGCATTGCACCACAGAGCATTGCATTCTCCAAAATAGTCTCTAAACCTCCCTTTTCAAGTTTAGCATAATTTGCAAATACGAAATTTTATGTCTGTCAATGAAAAATGAGCACGGGGTGTGGGCGGCACCTGTGACTTAAAGGAATAGAGTGCTGGCCCCATATGCTCGAGGTGGTGGGTTCAAACCTAGCCCTGGCCAAAAAAAAAAAAAGAAAAGAAAAGAAAAGAAAAGAAAAAGAAAAATGAACACCAGGGCCATTCACAGGAATTTTCTAAATGTGTTTCTCCCCTTAGAAATCAATCTTCTACTATGGTTTGGGAAAACTTCCTTTTTTTCTATAGTTGTAAGTCTATTTTCTTTTTATTCTTCACTTTAGTTCAGAGTCCTATAAGAAGCTCAATGGTGAGAGCTTTTTCCATTATTAAACATGTATTTAATAGATTAAATAATCACTCCTTGCTTATGATATGATCTTATACCTAGAAAACTACAAATAGTCAATCAATGGACTCCTGGAATTGGTAAAGAAATATAGCAATTTCTCAGGATATAAAATCAATGTACACAAATCAGAGGCCCTATATAGGGCAACAATAGTCAAGCTGAGAATCAAATAAAGAATACAATTACCTTCACAGTAACATCAAAGTAAATGAAATACCTTGGATATATTTAATTAAGCATGTGAAGGATCTCTATGGAGAGAAATGTGAAACACTGAGAAAAGAAATTGCAGGGGATATTAATAGATGGAAGAACATGCCATGCTCATGGGTGTGAAGAATCAACATTGTTAAAATGTCTATACTACCCACAGTGATCTACAGATTCACTGTAATCCCCATTAAAATACCAATATCATATTTTTCAGATATTGAAAAAATAGTCCTATGGAGTTGGTAAAAAAACCCAAATAGCCACTGCAATTCTCAGAAATAAGAATTAATCTGGAGCCAACATTTTCTCAGACTTCAGACTTCTCAGACTTGTGCTATAAGTTCATAGTGATGAAACCAGCATGATACTTGCATAAAAACAGAGACATAGGCTTATCGAGCAGGACAGACATTTGATTGAGATGAAACAAACCTCATATTGCCATCTGAGCTTTAAGAACTCAAACTAAAGCAACATTGGAGAAAAGAATCCTTATTCAGAAAATGGTGCTGAGATAACTGGTTAGCCACATGTAAAAGAATGAAACAGGACCCATACCTCTCACCACTCATGATATTAACTCCTGATGGTTAAAATATTTAAACCTAAGACATGAAATTATAAAAATTCTAGAAGAAAATGTGAGAAAAACTGTTAATGATATCAGCTTAGAGAAAGAATTTCCAAAGAAATCCCCCCTCCCAAGAAATCTCGGCAGCAACAAAAGTAAATAAAGGGAACTTGATCAAGTTAAAAGGTTTCTGCACACCTAAGGATATAATTAACAAAGCAGAGAGATAACTTCCAGAATGGGATAAAATGCATGCTACACTTCCAACAAAGATCTAATAACCAGAATCTACAAAGAAGTCATGTAGATCAACATGAAAAGATCAAACAACACCACTCAAACTAGGGAGGAGACATGAAAAGAAGCTTTCCTTATGATGGCAGACTGATGGACAACATACACATGAAAAATTATTCATTGTCTCTAATCTTCAGAGAAATGCAAATCAAAATCACACCGAGGTATCACTTCACCCCAGTGAGCATGTGTACCAAAGTAACAGATGCCGGGTAGATGCAGACAGAAAGGAATATTTATACACTGTTGGTGAAATTGCAAACTAGAACAACCTCTATGGAAAATAGGATAGAGATTTGTCAAAAAACTAAAGTAGACTCACAGTTTGATCCAACAATCTCACTGCTAGGAATCTGCCCAAAAGAAAAAGGACAATTTATCATAAAGACATTTGCATTCAACTGTTTATAGCACCTCAAGTCACAATGACAAAGATGTGAAACTGACCCAAATGCCCTTCAATACGCAAATTGTGGCATATATATAGCATGAGACATTATTTAGCTATAACAAAAAAATGGAGATTTTAAACTTTTTGTAACAACATGAATGGAATTGGCGACCCTTCTCCTAAGCAAAGTATCAAAAGAATGGAAAAACAAACACTACATGTACTCAGTACTAAATTGAAACTACTAGATTGAGACCTTCATGCTTATTATGATAGGAAAAAAAATCAATGCAGCATTTTTTTTTTTGTATGGCCTAAGAGAGGGTCTGCTTGTTAAACACACACTGCATTGTTGCTACTGTGTGAGTGATCCTCCCACCTCCTCCCTCTAGGACAGTGGTTCTCAACCTTCCTAACACCATAACCCTTTAACACAGTTCCTCATGTGATGACCCCCAACCACAAAATTATTTTCATTGCTACTTCATAACTATAATTTTGCTACTGTTATGAATCATAATGTAAATATCTGATATGCAGGATGGTCTTAGGCGACCCCTGTGAAAGAGTCATTTGACCGCCAAAGGTTGAGAAGTGCTGCCCTAGGACCTAAGGCTCATCACAACCCTGGAAATAACTGGTCTTCTCCACCTGTCTCTGTCCACATCCTATCCCAACCTTCCTTGAATCTACTTGTTTGTTGAAATCTGACCTTTGACATAGTCTAATCCCTGTTGCCACCCACCTCACAATGAGCCCAGATCACATGAATGAATGAATCAGTGTGTGGTTCAAACTACATGGATGTTGCTAAACACCAGTGACTTGCTCCTGTGTAATGTCAGCATCACACACATGTGAAGTCATATATTGAGGCAGCTTTTAACAAGTGCCCAGTGTGTGATTGTTAAAAATTTTTAATAATTTTGCTTTCTTATTTTAAAAAACAATATCTTTTCAGGAAATAAATTACCAAAAAGAAGAAACTCTTCTTTGCATGAGTCAGTACTCATAGAGAATTAAATCATTCCTTTGTCTAACTTCCTAGTTTTCCATTGTACAGATAGAGTGAAATGGATGTAAGCATTACTTTTGATGGACGTGTTTTGCTTGATATTATATTGCAGACATTTTACCATGTCATTTGATATTCTTCTACACTAGTGTTTTTTAATAATTACATAGTATTCTATTATATGGGTTATAATATTGCACTTAATAAAATTATATATTTTTCTGCCCCCCCCCAAAATCAATGAGGCACAAGTTCAGGGTGGGGGAGAGGGAGTTGTTAAGTTCCTACTGAACAGGTACAGTTATTAACACACTTCCTGGGCAAAAGACACATCTATGAAATGGACTTTAACCCTCCAAAACCAAACTATGTCACCTAATTGTGTGTACTACTATATTATTCTAAAATAAAAGAACAAACAACAAATAAATAAAAAATCCAAACAATAGAAGAGCTATAGTTCCAAAAGAGCATAAAATTTACAATTATTCATATACAATATTCCCCAAATCAGCATGTTCTGTGATATTCAATTAAAAATTTATTAAAAGAATTTCAAAAGTAATAAAAATTAGTAAAAACATAGACTTAAAAAAGATTGGATTTTGGGAAAGAACATATATTGTTCTATGTTTCTTTGCCTATATCTAGTTAAAATGTGTAATAATGAGATAAAGTTCTTTTTTTATTTCAGTCTTATATGAAGTGATTCAATTTGCTTCTCTCTCTCTTTTTTTTAATTTTAAAAACCTTATCAGTTATTTTGCAAAGGCACAGTAAACATAATCTCTGGGGTGCTCTGAACTTAGTCATCTTTGCAAGGAACTGGTTCTCGGGGTCTTTCTGGGAGGTCTAAATTAGAGCAGAAGCTTCTGGGCTGGAGGTTGGGAGCAGGAACTTCAGAACATGGTATTGGTAAGTAGGTTCTGTACTTAAGAGATCATACCTGGAGGCATTCAGACTTAAGGGACAAAGACTTCTCCCTTTTCAATTCCATGGCCTTTGTCCCTGATTTTTTGAATTGCACTATGCTCATTCTCACTGTATGTAGTTACCACCTTCTAGATAACTTTTTTCACTGTCTATCCTCTTTCTGTTCAATTTCTTATTTTTGTTTTCCAAATTAGATAATGCTATCTATTAATATTATAGGGTTATACGTACTTTTACATCCTAGAATTTACAACACGTGAGGATTGCTGGACTGACACATATCTCCAATTCAAAAGTATATATTCTTGTGAGAGGTAATATGTTTGCTTTGTTCTAATTGTATCCTTGACATATTGCATATAGAAGTTCTCTAGCATATAAGACATTCAGTCGATATTTGTTAAAAGGATGAATGAAACCACTCTAGTGGTTAGAACATTTACAGCAAAGTACTGAAGACTGAAGATTTACAAGAATATGGTAAAGCAGAAAACCAGGAAGGAACAGGGATAAAATGCCTTTTTGTTATTTCTCATCTTTAGTTTGAGAGTCCATCTCAACTGCAAGAGAATGGTATATAAATTCAGTCTAATTAAGTGTTTTATAAAACAAGTGATCAAAAAAGGCATTTAAGATATGGTTAAAGAAATCCAAGGGTAGGCTCAGTGCCTGTAGTAAAGTGTTTGCCACTGGCGGGTTGGAGCTGGGCCCAGGCCAGCTAAACAACAAGACAACTGCAACCAAAAAATAGCTGGGTGTTGTGGCAGGCTCCTGTAGTCTCAGCTACTTGGGAGGCTGAGGCAAGAGAATTGCTTAAGCCCAAGAATTAGAAATTGCTGTGAGTTGTCACTCTACAGAGGGCAACATAGTGAGACTCTGTTTCAAAAAAAAAGGGGGGGAGAGAGAAATCCAAAGCTAATGATTATTCAGAGGTTTAGGAAATAGGGGGAGCTCAATATTGCCATTTTAAGAAGGCTTCCTTTAGATGCATCTTGGTTTTATTTAAAACTTAGAAAGGAAATCAAGACTGATATACAGTAGGAATTTCTTGAAGAAAACCAATTAAAATAAACTCATCAAATAATTTAAAACCTTGCTGATACTGATGATATCTGAGATAGTGACGATATCTGTATCTGAGAGGAGCATATAGGTCGTGTGTAGAATTCTTAGGGATCTTGCTCTTTTTCTGTCTCTCTGTATATACCATACCTGTATCTATCTAATCTCTAACTCTGTTTCTATCTCTATATCATTTGTGTTAATGAAAGGAGACAGTTATGGGACTGTGTCTGTTCCACAATGAGCCAGGTAAGAAGAGATCTGATTGGTCACAACATGTGAATGAGTGGAATGCGTAATCGTCACCATTGGCCTTGAATCAATCCACAAATAAATATACATTTTTTAAGTTACTTGACAGGAAGGATTTATTCTGAAAAGAGGTCTTGATAATTTGTTGCAGGATGATGAGGTCCCATGGAGAAAAAGAGCACCCTAACACTGTGTTTCAAAGAGAAAGGGCTTTATTTCAGCTGGTGGAGTGGTGGTAGACCCAGAGTCCCAAAGTGTCTGTGCTCCCCAACTGGCTTCGTCTTTTCCTTTTTATCTCCTGTCAAAAAGTTCGGGTGCACGGGTACCTTTCTCATTGGTCAGTTTGAATCAAGTTGGAGAGACGCTGGCTCAAGCTTTTATAGAACCCTGGGCTGAGTTAGTTTCCAGGTCCCAGGAAGTTAAGTTTCTACAAATTACTAACAGCTGAGTCACCACAGGGACGACCTCACAGGTGTATCCTGAGGGTCTCCTTGAGGAAATGTCTGTTCCCTTAGATTTTACTTTTTCCAGGTATCCTGTCTCAAATTTATAGTTTTAAGTGCCAATTTCCAGAAACACTGCAATTATCTTTTCCATCCTTTGTCAGCAGCTACATGGATAGTTGTGGGAAATTTTCTGATATCCACTACAAAAGCAGTTCTCAACCTGTGGGTTACAACGCCTTTGTAACAAGGAAAACACATCCTGCATATCAGATATTTACATTATGACTCATAACAGTAGCAAATTACAGTTATGAAGTAGCAACAAAATAATTTTATGATTGGGGTCACCACAACATGAGGAACTGTTATAAAGGGTTGTAGCATTAGGAGGCATTAGGAAGGTTGAGAACCACTGCAATACAAATTATTGTGTAGTCTGACCCTCACATAGTCTTGCCTGTGTCCTAGGATGATGAAAAACTAATGAAAACATATAATAAAAAGGCTCATAATAGTGAAAGCATAAGCCATCTGCATACTTACACTTATCGTGACAACTTTATTGGAGTGATCCTCAACATTTCTAAAACGTTATTTCTGTGTATGTCTGTGGGGGTTTTTGGAAAAGATTAGCATGTGAATTGGTAGACTGAGTAAAGACTTATTCATGCAAATGAGCATTATACAATCTATTGAGGGCTACACTATGACAAAAGTCAGAGGAAGGTCAAATTTGCTTAACTGAGTGAAGGTGGCTTCTGCCATTGGGCTTTAGTACTCTCGACTGTCATATCTTTGAATTAAATGACACCACCAGTTTTCCTGCTTGTCCAGACTGCAAAAGACAGTGGAGCGTCTCAGCCTTTGTCACTGCCTGAGTCAATTTTTACAACAAATACCTCTCACTCTCTCCTCCCTGCTTCTGTCTTTCTCTTTGGCATCAGCCGCTGAGGAGCCATCCCAGAGCAAACGGAACAGAAATAGAAGAAAACAGCAGAAGTTCTGAAATGATGAAGAGATCTACTTTAAAGAATGAATGAAAATCAATCTGGATACTCTAAAAGTTTCTTAGGAATTGCTTGAAGATGGGGTAGGGAAGTCATTCCAATACAGTGAGATATTGAGCCAGAAAAATAATGCGTGGAAAAAATGTATGTTTTTTTCAAGATAGTTTGGTCTGTAATATATAGTCAGAATTTCATCTTCATTTCAGAAGAACATCCAAAATCAAAGACTGTCTTAGTAGTCCATTTCAAAAAGAGCAATTTTAGATAAGCAGCTTTCTATCTGTGTTTATGGGATAAGGAACATGCAACTTTTTACCTTCTTCTACCTTTCTTTTTCCTTTTAACATCAAACCTTTCATCAAATGTTCTACTCTGAACATAAAGTACATAGCGGTGAGGCTAGAAATATATATTTAGTTTGTCCTAGAACAAAAAGATGAATTTCTAGGCAATGTAGAGTTCTGCATGATTAAGGGAGAAGGGAATAAAAGAGTGAATTGAAACATCAGTCATGCAGTTTGTCAAGGAAATAAGTTTCTTTTTCAGATGGCCTTTTCATTTAAAGGATATATACCAGTTTGGATGGCTAAGGCTAACATTCCAGAATCACTGGTTAAGAGGAGTCTGTGCCACATTGGTTGTTAAATAGGTTAAGTATTACAGTTAGCATATATATATATATATATATATAATTTTATGAATTGATCAAGTTATAAATAATGGCGATCAAGAAAAGTTTAAAGATAAGAAATAAATATGGAAATATGGGCAGTTGCTACTACAATATAAAGTTGTAGTAGAAGTCCAGAACATTTTAAGAAAGGCTTGGTAAACTGAATAAAGAGCACATTCTGATAAAGGGTGAAAGGAATTCATAGGTTTTGTTAGTTAGAAAGTCTTTGGTGATGTTTGCCAAATAAAAATTTAAAAGGTTTCTTATGTCTTTACTCTCAAAATCAATTATAGATTTGTGGATTCATCATATCAGGCAAGATAACCCTTTAGTAGAGCAACCTCTATGTAGTGTATAACCTCTTTCAAGCATAGTCAGTTAAGTCTTCCATTATATCTTATTTATATTAAGATAATAACTTTTATATTATGTTTAAGCAGTCTACAAATTTGACAAGCCTAATTTATACATCTGCTACCATCCTCTGAGCTCTTCTTTTGTTTTTTTCATTGTATGGAAATCTTTCATAACTGCAGAAATTACCACCCCTTTTTTTCTTCAAGTTCCTATATTCCTGCTTCATTCACAATTATGTAAGCATGTTTTGAGTATATTTGCTCACATGATAGGCTCTATTAACAGGTTTTAAGCTACTTAGAGATTGAAAATACATATTATTCAAACTAGTGTCTCCAGATTCTAACAAACAAACTAGCACATGGTACACATTATGAGTGAGTACTTATTAAAGAACTAAAGGACCTGCATTGCTATCTCATGGTGAAAGAGATACAGCAGAACCATGTTGTCATCCCTCAATATCCCTCAATATCCATTCTTCTCTTATTCCATGGCAATGGGGCTTTAAGAGAATCCTTGACTGTTGCTAAGATTTTTCCCATTAGCTCTTAAAGCTAGAGTTAGCCATATGGAGTGCTCAGTACTCCTTCTGCCTCATTCCCCATCAAGGAAATTGCTGCCTTTGACATTCTATCTATCTCATCTTACCCTGACCTGAAACCCTTACCTGATCATGACACTTCTTCAACCTGAGTAAATGCTAGTAGCAAAGCAATGAAAAGGCAGGAAACTCAGTTTTTGATGATCATTGGGATAGAAGTCCACTCTCTCCAACCCCTAATCTTCACTTACATTCTTAGATGTAAGAGATAAGTAAATATCTTTTTTCTCTTAGATAGTGCATTTTGTGTCCCTTTGTTAATACATTAGTGTTTATGCTAATTACTAATAAACATATGCTGAGAAAATACACAAAGTACAAAAGACATAAACATGGTAATAAGACGTTCTAAGAGCTTTTTTTTTTTTTTTAATATTCTTCTTAGCAAAGTATCTCAAGAATGGAAGAAAAATTATCCAATGTACTCAGCCTTAAATTATCTTTTCTAATGAGTTTATGTTGCATAAGAATATTTCTATTTTCATGTTGCTCTTATCGTGCCATCTGGGCGGGCTTTATGAGTTCTGCCAGTTTATCTGAGAGTCTCAGTGTATTTGTATGGATAGTGTGCTCATCTGCAGAGCGTTGGAACTTTATTTGTCCCTGTCACACACTCTGTTCTTAGTGTATTATTAACTGTGTTAGCCAGGACTTCTGCAGAGGTACTAGCAGAGAGTGAGCAGTGTCATGTGTACATATATTTAACTTAGTTGGAGCCTAAGATTCCACCAGTAATAGAATGTTTGCTTTATCACTATAATTATATTTAATGGAACCAGTAAGTCAGGATAGAGTCCTCCCGTCTATGTGGAATGTCCTTTGTCCCTGGGTTAGATGTCCTTAAAACAACCTTCCCAGGCCTCCGAGGCCTCCCCAATGGGTGACGGACCCTGCTTGAGTTTTCCATAGCATCTCAGATCATAGCACTCACCCCATCTTGATCCAGCGACTGTCTTCCCTGCTGGGAGGTGGCCTTCCACCAGGGCTGCGAGGGCCTTTTCCACGACCTGGCCTGGCGTTGGCCGCCAACAGCTCCTACTTGGACGCGTCCGTTAGTGGTGGCTGCCATGTTTCATCTCCAGGCTTCTTGTGTTCATCTCTTTCAGTTTTTGCCTATTTTTGGTTTTATGCCATGCTTTTTGATTTTATTGATGCTATCTACATGCTTTGAAACGTCTCTTGAAGGATCTTAAACATGCTTATTTCATAGTCATTTAGCTTCCATTTCTTAAGACTGGTGTCTTTTCGTATTGAATTTGTTAGCCAACTTTCTTCATGTTAATTCTCCCTGTGTACCGTGACTTTTTATTTTCAAGCTGGTCTTGAATTGAAATTGTTTTTGACCTCTGTCCCCACATGTATTTTCAACTATCCTTTGGTGTCTTTCCCATTCCAGCGTGAATGTGGAGCTCAGCCTGGTGGCCCTGTGTCGACTTTGCAGGTTAGGTGACCAGCCCAGCCTGTGGCCTGAGTGTGGTCCTGGGAGGAGCACAGCTGTGTCTGCTTGTTCCTCTCACTCCAGGCATAATGCTTGAGAAAGGTCACAGCCAGGCTCAGAGGCCAAAGCTGTTTTGGGCCACTGTTCCTGACCTGGGAGCTTTAGCAGGGGGCCACCTCATGCAGTGGGCCTGCTCCCTCCCTTGCCAGGGACACCGTGAGCCCTGTCCCCCTGCTGGATTTTGAAAATGCCCAACACTCCTAGCTGCACCATCCATTCAACGGGAATAGTAATGTTAAAGGAAATTGTCATGTCACATTAAGCAAATATCTACCATTGGTGTCATTTAATACAGGTGCTACGTCATAGACCCCTCTAGATGGTTGTTTAATGACCATCTGGAAATGTTTCCACCATATGTTGGCTGTGCTTAAGCAAGTGGGCCACTTTTGATTCCTTTAGAACAGAATAGCTCCCACCTGAAGATGGGTTAAATTAATGCCCAGCTGAAGATGGTTAAATGGATGGAGTGGACATGAAGTGGTGCAGGCGTGAGTCGGCTGTGCTGTGAGAGGGAAACAGCCACACCTTTACTGCTGAAATCAGTGGAAGGTTCTGGAGTTCCAAAGACTTATCCCTGAGGTTGGATAATTTCCTGTAAGTACTCACAGAACTCATGAAAGCTGTTATAACTGTGACTGTGGGTTGTTCTGTGGGAAGGAAACAGATGCACATCAGCCAAGGATAAGAGCCCAGGAAAAGCACCCAGGGTGGAGCTCCTGCTGGCCTCTTTGTGGGGTCACCATCTGGTGTCCCACAAGGACATATGAGAATGACCATGGGGAGCTGCCTCCTACAGCAGCCCAGCTGCACCTTCCGTGTCCAGACTTTTTACTGGGCTCCATCACATCCGGCCTGCATGGCCGACCTAGTCTCCAGCCTTCTGGAGGGGAGGGTGACAGGCCCACCGATGCTAAATCCATGTAGACTGGTGGTAGTTTCCGACTTAGGACTGTCGTCTTTGTTCTGGGAGGATTTTCTAAAGTGAGAACACCACTCGGAGGGTGGCAGGGAAGGGGGGTGCTCCGGGCAGGGTCAGTGGCCTGCAGGGAGGCAGGAGGCTCACACAGGAGCATCCGGACCCACCAGGCTGGCCCAGTGCAGATCAGCGAACTGAGCGTGGCATCTGACTCCAGTTTCCTGCGTTTCCCTCATGCTAAGAGCTCATTGGATGGAGCTAAGTCAAAACCCCCATTCCTGACTGCCATGTTTCAGGCTTGGCGGGAGGATCACACGGACGCTATTAGACGGACTTGTTGAATTATCACCAATTCAAAAGGCTAACATTTTGCTCCAGGGAGAAGGGACTTTCTTTGTCCTATGACCTAAAAGGATGTCAGACATCCAGCGTGTGCAGTGTGGGTTTTCTTAGTAAAACAGGACAACACTGTGCAGACATCTTTTTTAAAAAATTGAAAATGGGTGGAAATGAAGGAGAATAAAATGTTTCTCATAGCCTTTGAAATGGTACAGAGTCTATTTGCGTGTCCTGTGGCATGAGCACCTGGAATGCTACCAGAGCATGGATTTACCCCTGGAAGAATCGAGGTGCATGGAATACGAGCAGAAAGTGGGACCAGAGGCCTGTCCTCCGGTACCAGGAGACCCTCTCTGTGAGCTCTTGTGCAGCGGGTGACTTCTCAGGCGGATGTTTTGAACTTAATATGAAGAGGCAGAAAGCTAGGAAAAATTCAAAAGAAGTTAAAACTTATTTCAGTTAACAATCAAGATGAAAGGTGGGTTTTTGTTTATCTTTTGTGGCAAAGCATATACTGATGAGACCTGTGGCTAGGCTGGGCCCTGCAGTGGTGCTCCTGGGGAGACCCCGCAGCCTTCTGGCTGTGTAAGAGGAGGCGGCGTTACTAACGTTCCACTGTCACGAAAATCACTCTGGCTGTGTGTGGAGCTAAGGAATTACCAGAACCTCCACATGGACCTTCTCAGACCTGGTCTTGCTGGAATAGAATTCTTGCGTTGTTCTAGAACCACATCTCTGCCCTTCATCGGTCTTTCTTGTGTGCTTTTCTGAAGGAGAGCAGAGGCCCTGGTGCTGAAGATTGGAGTCCTAATTAGGCAGTTATCCAGCCGTCAAACAGGCATTGCCTTTCTTCCTTCTGCTCTTCATTCTGTCCCCAAAGGCCAGCTGCATTTTGAAGACGCCATGGTCCTGTTGCTGTTCTGTTTCCCTGTCACACCACAGATGCTTGTGGAAGTGAGTGTGCAAATAGTGTGTCCGTCCACTCGCCTCTCATACTGTGGAGTATAGAAAACACTCCTGAGGTCCTCCGTGCACTAGGCACTATGCAATTACGTTGCACACCTGACGTATTTCAACTGCATAGCCCTGAGAGGTAGTTAGCACTATTATTACTTGCATTTTGCTGATGAAAAAACTGAAACCCAGGGAAGTGAAGCAACTTCCCCCAAGTCACACAGCACCCAGAGAACCAGAGGTTACCTCCGTTCTGGCACCATCACCCGTGCTCTTGCTGTCATTGGTGACTGCGTGTTCTCTCCTGTCATGCCTGGGCAAATGGCAGGTTATTGTGTGATCACAGAAGGGACATGTTTAAGAATCCAGATTGTTCTATCTGAACCACTTTTGGGTTAGATATTATTTGAAAAACTTCATAGGGAGGAAGCTTCCTCTTCACATGCTAAAAATTTGAATTGCCAACTGATATTCCTATTCAGAAGTATTTTCTCTCCTCAGATGAATCACTAAGAGAAATTGGACTTACTTGGTCAAAGGAACAAGAGTTTGCCACAGGTCTGAAAATGAGTCTGAGAACTCATCCTAGAAACACTGCTGTATACCCCATTGGTCACCTTCAAAGTACGCCCCTTGGGAAGCTTCGCGCCAATACCAGTGCCCAGTCCATCCTTCAAAGCAATTTTGGAACTCTTCATCTGGAACTCACAGCTCTTGTTGTATTATCCTTAATGTCCCGAATGTCATCAAAATATCTTCCTTTCAATATTTCCTTGATCTTCCAGTAAAGAAAACAGTCATTGGGGACCAGATCAGGAGAGTAGGGAGGGTGTTGCAATACAGTTATTTGTTTAATGGCAAAAATACCCTCACAGAGAGTGCCATGTGAACTGGTGATTTGGAGTGATGCAAGAGCCATGAGTTGTTGGCCAAGATTTTCAATTAACATTTTTTGTTTTTATCCTGATGTTTACTTGGTCTGCTGTGATTCTCACAGCCATTTGATGATTTTTACAATGAGATTTGATGAATTTTTGCAATGTTTCTGTCAGTTCTGCTCATTACCTGGCTTCCTTGGCCTCTCATCATACTGACTTTTTCTCACTCCTTAGAGAAACATTTAATCTATTTGTACACTGCTGTTTTCTTCATGACATTGTCCCCGTAAACTTGGACTAACATGTCCCTGATTTCACTTCCACTCTTTCCAAGTTCAACAAGATATTTATCAATGCTTGTTCATTGCTCTAATTTAAGCTCTGACATTCTCACGATGGCACACAAGAACATGCAACAGCAATAATGAAGGCCGCTCAGCAAGACACCGCCACACATGGACGGGAACCCAGCTGTGAGACGCTGTTACACCAAGGTTATGAGACCCTACCAGTTGTTTGCACAGCGCTGCCAACATAAGCTCATGGTGGCAAGTTCACGGACTTGATTGTCAGGCATTTATTGTTTGGGAAGTGACTTGCTTTTGTACTGAAACTGAAATTCCATTTTCATCTTATATGTAGAGTCTTCATCATATCATCTCTTTGTGCTGGTTTCTCACTTTGGGTGTGTCTTGCCTACTGTATTCCTGTTCTTCCCTTTGGGAAAATCCCATCAGACACAGAGGACACTGGAAAGCGCTCACCCGGTGCTGGCTGTGGGCTCACCCCCGCCCCCCGTGGTGCCTGCTGTGGTGCTGTCCGCGCCCTCACTAGAGCCTGCACACTGCTTCTCGCTGCCCCAGGAACCCTGGCCGTGTGTGTAGCTGTCAGGGAATCTGGAAGCATTTCTAGGGGAAGTCCGCATGATGGCTAAAGACAGACGTGCGACTGCCTGGAATTTGTACTGTTCCTGAAAGAGCTGGAATTTTATGAGCAAAAGAAAATGTTCTCTGGGCTTCACAAACATCTCTTCCTGACTCACTTTACGTGGAGACATTTTTGATGGTGGTGGTTGTAAGGCTTCCGGCCTCATGTCCTGCGTATTGTTTGTAGAATACCAGCTACGTTAGCACTGAATCTCGGGTGCCATTGTTCTGTCCCATGAAACGCACTTTAGAGAACTGGTGACTAATGCAACATCAGGTTAGGCCTGTGTACGCGCCCCTGCGGGTGTACAGGGGGCTGCCGGAAGGAAAGAGCGTGAGTTCTAAACTATAGGCTACAGCAGGAAGTTCTCAGGGAAAAAATAAATCCACAGTTTAAATGATTTCCTATTAAAGGTTGCTAGGCAACGCTTCACTAAACTTCTTCAGTATTCTGTATTTCAAATTTTTTTTTCTTAGCAGCCACTAATATTATCCTCGCTCAACTCATAAAGGAAGGAGCAAAGTACACACCTCCAAATCCAGTCAAGACGTTTGCATGGAGGGATATACAGGGAGCTCGTAATTCATGATGAGTAAATACTGGGGAAGAGAGCTGAATGCTTTATATCATTACTGTGATTTTTCCCTTCCATCCCATATGTGAAGTACTTTGTTAATATGTTTCTCTTTTAAGGTGATACTTTCTTATTCATGGAATAGGGTTAGGTATTAACAGATCCTCTAGGTTGATTTAACTTGTCATTTGTCTTTTCAGCTGTCCTGCCCTACCTCTGAGCATCTTGCTTGGAAGTTCATGGCCCCGACCTGACCCATAGATAAGCTTGTGCACCCAGAGGGGGAGGCTTTGGCAAAGGCCTTGAAGAAGGTGAAGGACAGATGAGGGTCCCTCCCACCTAAAGCCTGTCTGTGTCGTACTTTGAGACACTGTTCTGGCCAGTCTACCTTCTATCTGTTTTCATCTAAATATTTGTGCCTCTGAATAGGGATTTTGGCCAGAATAAAACATTTTCCTAAGATTATAGGTGAACATGGGGTTCCTGTCATTTACAGTTTAGAACTTTTTGGCATTGTCTGTAACCATTTGTGCAGCTGTAAGAAAATGCCACAGACTGGGTAATCTATAAACAATCCGTGTTTGTTTCTCAAGTTTCTGGAGGTTGAGAAGGCCAAGGTCAAAGCGCTGGCAGGTTTGGTGTCTGGTGAGGGCGGCTCTCTGCTCCCAAGATAGAAGCGCATTGCTGCGTCCATGGAGCAGAGGATGGAGGAGCCTGAGGGGGACAAAAGCTGCGTCCTCACCTGGCAGAGGGGATGGGAAGACAGGCAGGCCACCCGAGACTCCTTTATAAGGATATTAACCTTGTCTATGCAGGTCGAGTCCTTTGAGCCAAAGCACATCCTAAATGCCAAGTTTCCATTTGAATTTGGAGGGGATGCGAACACTCAGTTCATAGCAGCCTTGTTGTGGAGTTTGTGAGTTTGTAGTCGTTTCTGGATCTGAGCCTCACCATCACAAGCACGGAGACTTGGCATTTCTCTCTGCCCTTAGGACGTGCCCAGATTTCTGTCAGGGGACCCTGAGCCGCCGGCACCTGCTGCCTGCCTCTGTGATGCCTTTGAAGTTAACAAATGTGGCCCCATCACAGAGAAGAAGATGGGGACTCAGCAGGAGCACAGAGTAGGGGACCAGAGCCCTGGCGAGCACCAAGAGTCAGGAACCTGCGGTGGCTCTCCACTGTGTCCTGCCCTGAGGCTGTCTGGACAAAGAACCACAAGGTGGCTAGCTTGCAACAACAGAAATCCTTCACACTCGGGAGGCCAGAAGTGTGAAATCAAGGCTCAAGGCTGTGCTCCCTCTGGAATCGGGAGAGAATCCCTTCTCTCCTCTTGCTAACTTGTGTGGTTTGCTGACGTCCTTGGGACCCTTGCGGCTGCATCGCTGTGGTCTCTGTCTCCACCGTCACGTGCTGCTCCTGTGTGTCTGTCTTCACGTGACCGTCTTCCTTTAAGGACACCAGTCACATTGGACAGTGGTCCCCATCACTGCAATCTTCATCTAACTAGTGACATCTTCAACAGCCATCTTTCCAAATAAGGTCGCATGCCGATGTCCTAGGAGGTAGAGTTTCAATATATTTTTTTTGGGGGGGTGAGTTAGGTGGGGGACACAATCCTATCAGTAACAAGTTCCAAAGGAGCAACTGACATGATACAAGTTGTAGGAATCTTATTTCTACTTTTCCCCTTACTTGGGAATGTTCAAAGGCTCATGAGCCTAAAACCCACATGGAGACCTACCTGGTCTGTGTGCAGAGTCTGGCCACGCCCTGGGATGTGGTCCAAGTGAGCCCTGCTCAAAAATTAGTCAGCATTTCAAAGGGGTGACAATAGACATTCACCCGAACTAATCAATGAATGAAAAATTGAAGAGATAAATGAACAAAAGAAAAATATTGGCTCTCTTATGGAAAAAAAGATTCTTCATGTGGCATAAAAATACTAGGTGGATTGAAATTGTTAAGCTTTTTTATAACATTGTAGACAGAAATCTTTTCATCATACAGGTGTAGGGAAGAGTTTCTTAAATAAGCATGCATGGCAAAAGAACCTTATAAAAATTAAGGAAAAAGGGAAGAGGAAAAGGAAGGCCCCACCGTAACCGTCCCAGTGAGTTTTGTTTGTCTGGAGCTGCTCACGGCCCTGCAGGCGTGCGGGGTCTAGGGACGTTACATCTGCAACGTGTACTGTGGGCAGGGGGGAGAACCGGGTAAATCAATTCCAGTATTTTAATTCAATGATTTCTAACTACGAGTCCAGTCATTAAAATACATGTTCATGTGTCGGGCTGTGTCATTATTTGTTAAGGACAGAGTAAGGTTTAACTGCGAGTACACTTGGTGTGCTGCACGCAAGGAGACTTGGACCCTGCCTACTACACAGCCTCCCACGTCACTGTTGTCTCACAGACAGCCGTGAAGAACATGAACTACAGAGTCTTCATAGGAAAGGGATACTTCTCATCTACTGAAAATTCAAAGCCACCCAGACTGAGTGGGGGAGCGCACAGACCCTCCACGCTCTAAGTCTGTGAGCACAAACTTCAGTACCGTCATACTGACTCAGAAACACACCTTTGTGGTTGGGACAGCCACGTGCTGGCCTCTGGTGTGGCGTCTGTAGCCCCCGTCAGGTGCTCCTGAGCATCCCAAAGAGGAGCTGACACACCCCTGGCCATGTCAGATAGAAGTGGGGTCTTACACAGCAAGTCTCCATGTTGTGCTTGTGAAGAGCCCTTCATCTCAGCCGAGATTTCTGTGTTTGTCCTGTGGGGATCTGTGTTGGTCCAGAATCTCTTTTCTGGCTTTCCTGGGAGAATCTGATGGTGCACTTCCCTCCAGAATGCCATGTGTTGATTGCTGTGAAGAGCATGTTCCTCTCTGCTTCCCAAAATACCTTCTTTCTGGGGTTCGGTTACCTGGAAAACCTATTTAATTGGGTGGTATGTTGAAAGATCAGAACAAAGGGCAGTGGGAACTCTCTGTGGGTATTTCATGTAGGTTGGAACAGAGTCCCAGGAGTCTCCCAGGAGTATCCCTTCCCTGGCGTGAGCTGGTACCCTGGGCAGCAGCCTTGGACTCTGTCTCATGGACGTTTGCTCGATAATGCTTCTCTTGTATTCTCAGCTGAGCAGATTCAAGGCCACCTACATAAGGTGTGGTCCAGGAAGGAGAATGAATATTTTCAGAATAATGGCATTTTTTGTTCCATGTGTGGAAAACCTGGGCTTGGTTTATGGCCGGTGTCTTTTATTCTCGATGCCTCTCCACTCGTGACTTAGCACATCTGCTGGTGTGGAAACCTGTCCTTTCAGTCACATGACATAATCAGAATTTACAGCAGAAATGACTAGCAAGTTCTGGGGTCTGTGGCCAGCAGGGATAATTCAGGGCATAAGACCGCTCATTTGTAAGGGAAAAACTCCCCTTGCATAAAGCTGTTGATTATATGAATATACTTTTCTTAAGCACCCGAAAAGATTTCTTAATTAGTTCCGATCGGAAAATAATGACCCTCGGAGAATGTGTTGACTAGGAAAAGAACAGCTAAGGTTTCCTTCTCGCTTTGAGCCAAACTCTATTTTGAGTGCAGGACACTGTCCACGTGTCCCAATAGTAGGGCCAAATGTGGACCTAGCTTACTCATGACACTGGGAAGTTTCTGGTCAACGTAATTTAACAGCAGAGACTTGGACATTTATAACTGTTAGATGTGAACAAATCTCTCAGATTGATGAGTATGTTTTTCCCCAACAGGAAATAGAGTGACTGTTAAGATTTTTGAAGCCCTGAGCCATCTCAGCATTCTTACCTTGGGTTTTAAGTAGCGTCAGAAAGGAATGGAAATATAGTCAATTCCTGTTATTTATGGATTCCCTACTCTCTAAAATTTATTTCAGAGAATTTTCCTGTGGCCTAAACTTTATTTTTAGCTCCAAGATGAATTATTGGCGTCATTCAGGGACACGCACAGGGTTGGCCTGGAATTTGAGTCACCTAAAATTCACATTCCCAGCTGAGGTTGGACAGGACCAGCTTCCCCCCAGTCCCAGTTCTCCCCCGTGAAGTGTACTTCTCCCAGTCTGGTTAATACCGTGTCGTTTTGCACTCCTGTGCCTTATGTTGGTGATGTTTCTGTTGAAAATGTCCCTAACCATCATGCTGAAGTGCTGTTTAATGTTCCCATGCTCAAGAGGCTGTGATATGCCGTAGGGAGAACTCACACATTAGACAAGCCTCACTCAGGCGTGAGGGGCAGAGCTGCTGTCCTGAGCTCAGTGTCAGCTACTCCGACTTGCGACACGTGAAATCGGTGTCTGTGAACAGAAGCACACATGAAACAAGCTGATGCATTGATCTGTTGGCGAGATGCTGTGATGAGGCGAGCATGGGAGCCTGACCCTGTACTCCATGATTCAGTTGTCACAAATGCAGCGTTGGTGGGGACTTTGCAGACGTAACCGCTGTGCGTCACGGGCTGACTGGCGCCTCCTGTGGGAGGAATGAAGGACAGCCACACAGTCACCTTTGCAGGTGACGCTGCCGAGGCCGACTGCACTTCTGTGTCTGACTTACCGCCGTTTCCACTTCAGATCTGCTATTCTGGAACGATACAGGCCTTGGCTTTGCTTTACTGTAAGTGGTATTTTTGTACCACTCAGGTTGAGCTCATTGTCGGAATACAGGAAAACAGAAAACAGTATAAGCAAATGAGCAGAACAAGTCCACAGGAGGGAGTAGGGACTTCCAGCGTGTCCTTGATGTCAACGGTGACATCTTCACTCACACAACGGCTGGTGTGCTCATCTTCACTCTTGAGCATGGGATTGACCACAGGTGGCGGATGGCATGGCCGGCCAGCCCAGCTCTCTCCCGGGCTCCTGAAGACAGGCTGTAACAGAGAGGGCCAGCACACAAGGTGTGCACAGTCTGTTGGAGGGCACCCTGTGTGACGCGGCTGGCTCTGAATCCAGACAGAGCGGCTGCCTCGTCCCCTGGGGAGGTCCTTGGCCGTCAGACCAACTAGCCTTGCAGGGCTGCCTTCCCTGGGCTGCGGGGCGTGAGTCACCCCTCACTTCACAATGGGCTCTTTCTGCCCCTCGGGTGGTACTTAAGGAGAGAGGGACCCCCAAAGCAGTGGTTCTCAACCTTCCAAATGCTGCAGCCCTTTAACACAGTTCCTGTGGGTTGCCCTAAAGGGCCACTGAGATCAGTCACAGCCCTACTTTGCAGGCAGCAACTACAGGACCAGAACCGCCCTCCACTACTGCCGATGCTTGAAAAACTCAGGCCAAGAGTGCGTTAGCCCATGTCGGGGCAGGACTGGCACAAAAGACTGAAAGTCCTCAGAGGCCCCTGTGTGTCCCAAGGGATTGGCTGAGGGCTGCCCAGCCTCTCCTGTGGTCTTTGTCAGCCCCCTCAAACCACCAAGGAGCTGAGTAAAGGAGGGTGGCTGGGCACACCCAGCCCCACACCTCAGACTCCGCTTAAACGCAGGAATAGAACAGAGCGGATATCTCCCGAATCAAGGTGAGCTTTTTGTCATGCATCTCTTTGATATTTCCTTAAAAATGAGCCCCCACTTAAAGGTTGCATGAAAATCATTTAGCAAAGACTGTTCTTGATTTTCTTTCATAGTGAACTAGATGATTTACTGAAGAAATGCACTTTGTGGGCACAGCTTTTATGATTATGCTCTAAAATGTTTAATTACAGAAGCCTTTCAAGTATTTTTTTCCCTGAGCTACTTTGAAAAAATCTTTTCATTTAGCTTTTCATAGTTGAAGTATGCATTTTTCAAGAAGAATCTAAGCCTACTTCAATCTGGGTGTTTTGGGCCCAGACTTCCACACGCCACTTTACCTAGAGGCAGCAGCCACACACCACCTTCTGTCCTGTTTGACGTGCCCTTCCAGAGTGCCCCCAAATGCCACCACAGTGGACAAGAGAGGAACTGTGGTGACAGCTCTATTACTGAGGATTAAAGAGTCCAATGACCCTTCATTATGCGGAATTTCATAGAGATGGAAGCTGGAGAGGTTGTCAAAGCCATTATTTATGATGCACCCCCCCCCCCCATACAAACCATTCAGTAAATACTGGTATGAAACACGTCGTCGGATAAGCCAGAAAAAGAACAGCTTGGCCCAGGAGCCACATCAAGGGTGAGGGAGGCCACTGGTGGGTGTTAGAACTGTCCTCGGAGTTGGAAGGTGCCGCCGTTTCCGGGTCACAGGTGAGAAGACTGAGTCAAGGGAACTCTGCCCTGACCTCCTAGCTAGGCGTGGGCTTCAGAAATTAAACATGGAAGATGATTCTAGAAGGATGTGACCTCCGCTGAAATCTATGATCAGGTATAGAGGGAAAAACGTTTTTAGAGACAAACTTTATGAAAAAGGGGATTTCGAACGTCCTCAAAAAAAAATGTGATGAAGGGGTACAAACTTCTTGATTTTCAAAAGTTCTAGCAACACTTGGTCAACTGTTCACTGAAAGTAACAGTTGGTAATTAACTTTGGTAAGACTGGTGCCCAGGGGACAAGGGGTGGACTCATGTCACCAAGCCTTGTCACTACCTGCTTTCTGATGGCTGAGATCCCTCCACTGCAGAGATTAACAGATATTGATTAGTGTCTTAGAGTGAAGATGCTTAGTTGAGTGATACTCTATGAAGCATTGATGATAGTTAAAACTTGAAAAAAAATTTTTTTTAAAGGTAGTTAATCTGTGCGCTAACAAACATTTTCACCCTTGTGCCTGGCTTGTTAAAGGATGAGTAGAACAATGGAGTGCTAGAAAACAACCTGTCAGGGGAAAGAACTGAAAAGACCCTGGTTTGTCATGTTTGCTGATTGCCAAGATATTAATATTCTCCGTCATTGATCTTAAGCTGCTACCAACTCCAAAATTCTTATGTAACTACAATGCTATCTATGTGTCACCTGGGCTAAGTCTAATGCCTAGCAATTCAGATGAGCACTAATCTAGGTGTTGCTCTGAATAAATTTTATAGATGTGGTTAAACATCTATGATTAGTTGATTTCAAAGAGGTGGCCCTTGCTATTCTGAGTACATCTTATCCCACTCATGAGAAAGCCTTAAAAGCAGAACTGAGGCTTCCCAAGGTTTCCTGAGGGGGGGGGGGTTATAAGAGACTCTGCTTCACCCCTGCAATATCCACTCCTGCCCGAGCGTGTCCAGCCTGCCAGCCTGCACTGTACATTTTAGACTTCACAGCCCCCACAATTGCATAAGTCAGTTCCTTAAAATCTCTCTGTTTCTCAGGTATGTGTCTTACTGGTGCTATACCTGTGCTACAGCCTGGACTGATATGCTGCCATCACACTTAACAGAATTCACACTGTTGTCTTGCTATTATGTAAGCCCAGTCTATATTCAGATTGCCCCAGTTGTCTCACAAATGTGAATCAGAGTCCCCGTTAGATACATGAATTGCACTGTGTCTTTTCCTGCAGACTTTTCTGCCCTGTCTCTGCTATGTTTTTAAGTTGTGATGTAGCTCGTCTCTGGGTCTCAGAAAGCCTCATATTCTGGATTGGTTTGTTTGCTGCCACTTGGGGTCTTAGCTTATGCCTTTGTTCCAAATGTGGTCTGTAAACTATAAGTTACCTCTAATTGGTCCATTAGACTCAGGTTCAACTTTTTTTTAAATTGTTTTCATTATTAATTCTTAGCTATGTGTGTTAGTGCAATCAAGGGGTACAATGTGCTGGTTTCATACACAATCTGAACTCTTTTCGTCAAACGGAAACATAGCCTTCATGGCATTTTCTTAGTTATTGTATGAAGACATTTGTATTCTGCGTTTAGTGAGTTTTGCCTGTACCCTTCTAAGATGCACTGTAGGTGTGTCCCCACCAATTAGGGTGGCCAATTGGGGTGGGCGCCCTCTACCCCAACCTCCCTTGCCCCTTTCCCCATATTCTTCTGCTATAGTTGGGTTATAGCCTTCATATGAAAGCTATAAATTAGCTTCATAGTTGGACTGAGCCCAAGTGCCCATCGACCCATGAATGGATTAATAAATTGTGGTACATGTATACCATGGAATATTACGCAGCCTTAAAGATAATGGAGACTTTACCTCTTTCATGTTTACATTATTGGAACTGGAACATATTCTTCTTAGCAAAGTATCTCAAGAATGGAAGAAAAAGTATCCAATGTACTCAACTTTTGTTTTTTTGAGGGGGAGGGCAGACTGCTGTGCTGCTGGTGGCGTGTGCTCTCTGCAGGGTCCCTGAAGCTGTGCAGTGCCCTTCTAGTCCAGGCTTGCTGGTACTGACATTGTCACCAGAGGGTGATAAACTGTATTGCATTCTTCCTCCTCACCCTTTCTTTCATGGTTTTATCTCTTACGCACCCTGGCCCGGGATCATTATTTCCATTTGTTTCCCTAATTTTAACCTTCTTGAAATTATCCGCTAAGGAACACTTTGTTAACTTTTTATCTAAATCATCCAATTGTTAGAGTAAAGAATCTGTGCCCTATAGCTTACAGTGGGGATCAGGATTTTTGGGAGGGGCTCCTTCGTTGGGAGTATCATATAAACTCTGGTATTCTTGATCCAGAATATGATCATAAACATTTTTATTTAGTTTAAGTGTCAGTCAATTACAGCCATAATTTTTGATGCTCAAATCATCCCTCTTTTATCCAGTTGGAGCCCCACCTGTATCCTGGGACACAGCCCATTGGTCTAAAGACTAACAGCATCTGTGCCTTCTACATGGAACAAAATGCCCCAGACACACCTTACACGTCTCCTTTCCTGAAACAGGATTGGGAAGGGTGACAAAGGAGTGCTAGTAGCTCCTCGCCATTGTTTCCAGGTATTTTCAGCTGATAGAACTGGAAACAATGTATTTTTGAAGTCAGAGAAGCCAGGAGTTTACAGTGACATCTCTTATTTCATTTGATGTGTTTATCTTAATTTATTGACCATTTCAGGATTGATTGACAGTGGAGTTATTTTCAGCCTTTCACTATTAGAAATAATGCCACAGCAAATGACTTTGTCCATACTTGTCAGTGTGTCTTTGAAATCGTCTCCTTGGAAAGCACGTTTATGGCAAAGGGCGAGCACAGTATTGCTTGGATATTGTCAAATTTCTCTCTCTTGGGCTCGGACCACTGTCTGTTTAAATGCCTAAGGTTGCCTATTTTGCTCCCTGATGAGTTTGCTCCCAAGGGTGTGTTGTCCCACACGCACAGAAATGGTGTCCCAAGGCGGACTTAATTTGCATTCCTTCCATCAGGAGTGAGCTTGAGCAATTTTTTGTGTGTTCGAGGACAGTTTACTTTCTTATTCCCTCAACTGTTTGTTCATCCTTTTGCCTATTTTATGCATTGGGTGTTTTTCTGTTTTTAGGACTTCTTCAGGAATATTTGCTTTTGATATGAGTTGCGGATATTTCCCTCGGTTTTTCTTTTGTTTTTTTTGACTATTCTAACGATGTTTTGCATGTGAAAGTTCTTTTGAAAATTTTCGTGAGGTTAAATAAATCAATCTTTAAGTTTGTGTGGTGCCATGGTTAGGAAGTCCCTTTCCCCCACCCTCTGGTTATGAAGGCATGTGCCTTCCTGAGCTCATTTTTACACTTAGATTACTGATCCACGTGGCGTCCCTCCCAGAGGAAAAGATGACAGCAGACCCAGTTTCAAAGAAGTGGCTACCACAGGCCTGGTGCTGCTCACGGAAAGGTAGCCACTGTCCTCCCTGACTCCCCACTTGCACTTGGACCCATTTTTGATTTTCTTCTTTTCTTCCATTAGTCTGTATGTGCCAGGACCACTCTGTTTTAATTGTTGAGGTTTTATAATACATGTTAATATCTATTAGGACTTTTATAATATTGTATATTTCTAGTTAACTTTCTAACTCTAACTAAAAACATGTTGGTGTTTTCATTAGGATTGTGTTGAAATTATAACTAAACCCAAATTGATGGTTTTGTGATCTTCTGCAAGAACGTGGTGGATTATCCATTTATTCATAGCTTCATTATTTTTTCCTTCAGGAATGTCCTAAGTTCCTATATGCCTAGATATTGCATCTTTGTCATTCATTCGTTTGTTATAAGCAGGGTATTTTCCCCTCTGTGTCTTCTCTGTATTTTTTTCGTGTTTTTGTTTTAAATGACATTTGTTGGTTTTCTTCTGCTAAATTTGCGTCCTAGTCTCTGACGGTGTTCTTGTATTATTCCTCAAAGTCTGTCAGTGTACCTTGGAATGTTCAGTTCTGTCTACGTATGCTGATTGCTTTGTGTCTTTCTCTCAATTCCTGTGCCTCTAGTTGTGTCCTCTTGTCTCGTGCCATCTAATACATCCATTACCGTGTTTACTAGTAGCAGTGACAGTTGGCAACTGTGTAGGTTTTCTCACTCTAGTAGGAACATCTCTAGTGTTCCACATTAAGTAAGATCCTGGCATTTGGACTGAAATTTTTATATTTACATAATTACATTCAATGTTAAGTAAGCATCCATCAAGTCCTCTTTTAGGGAGTGATTTTAGAAAGAATTATTTTTGAATTTTGTTAAATGCCTTTTCGACATTTTTGGAAATGAAGTGCATAGATCTATTAATATAATCAGTTATATTTAAAGGTTGAGATTGTTCATTGTAGTCTCTAGCATTAAATAGTACCTATATTTGTCTTCTTTTAAATAATTTTTGTCCTGAATTTTACCATGCCTGGTGTTAAAATTGTAACCCCAGATTGAATTTTATTATTTTGCCTGGTGTTGTTTTTTCACATCCTTTTATTTTTCCATCTTCCTGGGGCATTTTAAGAGCCTTTTATAAAGGGTGTCCATAAAGTTCATGTGCAACCAACTATCTTAAACTATTTTAAACTGTACACAAACTTGTATCTACCCTGTATGTCAGAGTTTCTGCTTTGTAGTCCCAAAATATTTTTTTTTCTTTTTTTTTGTAGTTTTTGGCTAGGGCCAGGTTTGAACCCACGACCTTTGATACACACGGCCGGTGCCCTACTCCTTTGAGCTATAGGCACCTCCCCCCAAGTCTTTTTTAATAGCTGAGAGAGGACCATTGCATTTATTGATGCATATGATACTCTTGGTCCGTTCTGCCATAAATGAGTACACAGGTGTATCTGTGTACAGGTGTACTCAGCATAGATACACAGCTTCCCATGTGGTGTTCTGTTTGCTTTGTTTTTGTTTTATTTACTTTAAAAAGGGAGATGGTTTCTTTGGTAATTAGAAAAAAACTATAAAATTATATATAAAGGATATAAAATTTTTTTGCTATAAGTTTTATTAGACTAGTGGATAATAAGTTATATATATATATAAATAGCTTTATATATATAAAAACTATATATATATGTATATAAAATTTTGTTTATAAAATTTTTGGTTTTGCCATGAGGTACATTTTATTAGACTAGTGAAGAATAAATAATTCTAGTATACAGTAAGAATACCATTTTCCTTTTGTTCCTTCATAAAGACATGTTTTGGTAACAAAGGCCAGGTGACTTTTGTTTTTATTTTTATTTTAGATTAATATGAAACTACATATGATTAAGTTATATTATTTGCATGTGCAAGGTAAAGTCCAAAGTCTGAGTTTTAGCTGAGTCCTTCATGCAGGAGTGTGCTGCATACCCCTACATTGTACCCAATAGTTGGGAACTTACTAATTCCCCTTCTTCCTCCCCACTTCTTATTTAATTGTGCCTTTCTGTCAAATGGGAGTGTTTTTGTTGATCTGCTCTTTTCAGATTAGTACTGAGTACGTGGGGATGCTTGCTTTTCTATTCTTGCCATACTTTACTTAGGAGAATGTTTTCCAGATACATCCGGGTAAATACAAAAGATGCAAAGTCTCCTCCTTTTTATGGCTGAAGAGTGTTTCATGGTATACATCATTGTAGTTTTTTAATCCATTCATGGGTTGATGAGCACTTGGATTGTTTTAATATCTTTGCAATTGGGAATTGGGCTGCCATAAACTTTTGAGTGCAAATATCCTTATGGTAAAATGATTTTACTCTTCAGGTTAGATGCCTAGTAATGGGGTTATGGGGTCAAATGGGAGGTCTACTTTTAGTTCTTTGAGGATTCTTTATACTTCTTTCTAGAAAAGTTGTTCAGGTGTTACAGTTCTTTTAGAATTTGTCTAACAATTTCTGTAGTCTCCATTAGAAGACCTCCCTGCCCCACACGCACAAAACAAAGCGAAAACAAAAACCAAAAAAATGGCTCTCATTCGCAATCTCGCCAACAGTACATAAGCATTCCTCTCTATCCATATCACCAGCAATTTAATCCCATTAGATGAGAATTACATGAAATAGCAAACAGAAGAAGCATTTGGAAGATTAACAAAGCTAAAATGTGGTTATTTGAAAAGATAAGTAAAATTTATAAGCCTTTCGCTAGATCTACTAGAAACAAAATGTAAGATCTCTAAAAACATCAATCATAAACAAAAAAGGGGAAATAACAGTGAAACCACAGAGATACAAAAAAACATCACTGAATACTACAAAAAACTGTGCCCAGAAACTTGAAGATATGGAGGAAATGAACCAACACTTGAAATTGTGCTCCCTCTCTAAACTTAACCAAGAGGAAATAGAACTCTTAAACAGATCAATACCAAGCATCAAAATTGCAACAATAAATAAAAAGCTTTCAGCAAACAAACAAACAAAAAAAAGTTCTGGACCAGATAGTTTTATACCAGAATTCTACCAGGCCTTTAAAGAAGAGCCTGTATCTATCCTGCAGAACCTATTCCAAAACATTCAGAACCTGATACCAGGAAAGAACCCATCAGAAAATGAAAACTACTGACCAGTATCATTAATGAATATTAACACAAAAATACTCAATAAAATTCTAGAAGAGTAGAATACAGCTATGTGTAAAACTGTATTTTTGTCTTGTCATGGCCTTCTGTGAATACTCCTCTGCACCATTCTTGGTAGTATGACAGTCTTCCTACTCCCAAAAGCACGGCAGGAATGAACTGTTAATAGTAATCATGGGTTCTGCCCTCAACGGTAAGGTTCATCCTTGAATTCCTTGATGATTCTGAGTTTCTGCTCCTCATTTTGTTAGCTCCAGGTACCTCTGTCTTCACTTTTGGAGCATATCGCACTTACGTTCTCTGTCATCATCCTGTTCCTCGTTCCTCTGGTCTGAGTGCCAAAGTTTAACAGACTTGTTTGGTGCCTACTCCCAGACCTTATTCCAAAGCTTGCTCTGGGGATCCTTCCAGAAGTACCCCGGGGACAAACACACTCTCCCTCTCCAGTGGCTCTCTTCCCCGGGCTCCATCACTGCTCATTCAGGCTCTTTGTGTCTCTGGCCTGGATGGTCCTCTCTGCTGAGGTTTAACTACCTGTATCCCAACTGACCATGGCCATTTCTGCCTCTATCAGATGAATGAACTTGTAGCATAATTCCTGAGAGTAAATCCCTTTTGGGACTCCTTCACTTCTGAAGGTCGGTTCAGGGAGAAAGGGAACTGGACCTCAGGGCCTGTGCTCGCTCTGTTGCTCTACAGGTCTTTTATCTTCAGACCCACTTGCAGAACAAGTGGATTTTATTTTTCAGCTTTCTCATTTGTCTTTCTTGCACGAGGAAATTTCACTCCCACAGGCCTGCAGCTGGGAAGTGAGTGGGGAGCCAGCCGGTCCTGCGTAATGAAGTTGAGAGGCAGGAAGATCTTCCCAGAGCAGGAAGGGGGTTGGCACAGAAGGGTCTGGAGCCTGCAGACCAGGCGATTCTGGGTCAAAGGGGAAGGTACTGTTACTGTACCAGATCCCAGTGGGATCTCCTGTGCTCACAGTTGACTTAAGTGCGAGGCTGGAGGGAAATCCACCAGGAAAGTGCCCTGAAGGCCAGTGATCCCTCCCCAGGCTCTGAGGAGGGATCTCAGCAGAAATGGAATCTCTGGGGATGCAGCCTGTCCAGGAGGACCTGGAGGTCTCCCCAGAAAGAAGGAGTCAGCTGGAGAGCTTTGCGGAGTCCTCTGCAGACCCAGGGACCAGATGGAGACCTCTCAGGAGGCTCCTCAGCCTTCCTGGCACAGGCCTCTTCTGAAGGCACCTCTTGTGTGCAGGCTCTTGTGTTCTGTGTGAGGACACCTGGAGCTGTGACGACTTTGACACCATGAGACGCTGGCGCAGTCATGGCTTCTTTCTGCCCTTTGTTTCTCTTAGCTGAAGCTCTCGAGTAGCTTAGTTTATTTTTGCTTGTTTTGTTTTTATTTCAAAACATTAAGTTAGTACAAGTTATTTTGTTACACAGATACCTTGTATAAAGCTGACATCAAGGCTTTTGGTGTACTCATCACCATCTTGTTCATCGACCCAGTAGGTAAGTTTTTAATCCCACCCCCTTGCCCTTTCTGGATTTCTCATGTCATTTATATCACTCTGTGTCTGTGTGTTGCCATCATTTAGCTCCCACTTATTTTTTAATTTCGGATTAAAATCTGTATATAAACTTGAACTTTACCTAGCTCTACTTATTGGTGAGAACATATGGTGTTATGTTTTCCATTCCTGATACATATCACTTATGATAATGGTCTCCAGTTCTGTCCAAATTACTGCAAGAGACGTTATTCTATTCCTTTATGTAGCTGAGTAGTACTCTGTGGGGTGTGTGTGTGTATGTGTGTATATATATCACATTTTCTTTATCCACTCATGTAGTGATGAGCACTTAGGTTGATTCCACATGTTTGCAATTGTGAATTGTGCTGTGATAAACATTCCAGTTGGGCATTTTTAATAAAATGACTTCATTTTTATTTTTGGTAGATACCCAGCAGTGGAATTGCTGGATTGAATGATAAATCTACTTTTATTTCTTTGAGGAATCTTCATACTGCTTTCCATAGAGATTGTACTAATTTGTAGTCTGCACAACAGTGCATAAATATTTTTTCTTTCTCTGAATTCACACTGGCATCCATTGTTTTTTTGACTTCTTAATAATGTCCATTCTGATAGGGGGAAGGTGGTATCACATTGTAGTTTAAATTTGCATTTTCCTGATGATTAGTGAAGTTAAGCATTTTTTCATGTGTTCATTGGCCATTTTTCTATCTCCTTTGAAAAACTTCTATTGATGTCTTTTTTCACTTTTTGATGAAGTTGTTTGTATTTTTCTTGCTGATTTGTTGGAGTTCTTTGTAGAATTTAGATATTAGTCCATTGTCAAATGTATAATTTGTGAATATTTTCTCCCATTCTGTAGGTTATGTATTTATTCCCTTTGTTGATTATTTCCTTCATTGTGCAGAAGCTTTTTAACTGAACTTATTTATTTTTCTTGTTGCTGTTTTAGTCCTTGGAGTTTTAGTCATAAATTCGTTGATGAAGCTGATGTCTAGAAGAGGTTTTTCTACATTTTCTTATAGAATTTTTATGACTTCATGCCTTATTCCTTATCCAACTTGAATTAATTTTTGTAAGTGGTGAGAGATAGGGGTCCTGTTCCATTCTTCTGCACATGGTGATCTGATTTTCCCAGCACTATTTATTTGATAGGCCTTCCATTCCCCAGTGTATGTTGTTTGCTTTGTTGACGATCAGTTGATCATAACTATATGGTTTTGTTTCTGAGTTCTTTATTCCATTGTTCTTTGTATCTATTTTTTATATCAGTACTGTGTTGTTTTTGGTTACTATAACCTTGTAGCTAGAAAACCTTGAGGAAATGGATAAATTCTTAGAAAGACGCAAGGCTTAATCAGGGAGAAACAGAAATCCTAAACAGACCAACAGTGAAATTGAAGCAGTAGTTAAAAAAAAAAAATTCCCAACTGCAAAGAGCCTTGATCCAAATGGATTCACACCCAAATTCTAGGAGACTTCCAAACATGTCTATCCTACAGAAACTATTCCATAACATCGGGAAGGAAAGAATACTCTGTTCTTTCTTTTTTTTTTTTTTTTTAATTTCATAGTTTGGAATAATATTTTATTTTTGTTCTTTCTTTTATTAAATCATAACTGTGTACATTAATGCATTTATGGGATACAATGTGTTGATTTGATATCCAATGTGGAAGGCTTACATCAAACTTGTTAACATAGCCAGCACCTCACTTGTTTATTGTGGTAAGACATTTATACTCTACTTTTAATAGTTTTGAAATGTACCATTGCATTGTGCACATTAGCTGAGGTCCCCCGAAATGCCCTCCCTCCTTCTGATCTCCCCCCTCTCCTTCCTCTTCCCTCCTTCTTTCTGGACTGTAGTTACGTTTCATCATTCGTATGAATGTGTAGGTGATTAAATATTTGTTTCATGGTAGTACTTCCTCAGTTCTTTCTATGAAGACGGTATCACCTTGACACCAAAACAAGGAAAAAAGAGAACAACAACAACAAAAACACTACAGACTAATATCCCTTATGAGCATAGATGCAAAAATCCTCAACAAAATGTTAGCAAACTGAATGTAGCAGCAGATCAAAAGGAATAAAAGAAACAGACCTCAAAATTATTAAAAGCTATGTATGGAGGTTCTTTTAAATGAACATTTAAATATTTCTTCCAACCTATCTCAAAGGTGTTGTCAGGAAAATAAATTAAAGATGCAGAAGGGTCTTTGAAGAATGTCCCACATTCGGCCTGGATGACATGCTGATTTCTGCCCCTATTCCTGTGCTCAGGATGCCTGGAGCTAGGAGACTCTTCTCTCAGAGTCTTTGTTTGCCAGATGTTCTGGCTTGTTTTTACCTAAAACCTGTGACAGTCTTAGCATATTAAGCACATTAATAATAAGCATATTTAAGCATTTTTTTCCCTTTTGCTTGTCGTCTTCTTCTTTGGAAACTCATGAAACAAACTCAATTCCCTTTTTCTTTACCAAGCAACCACATATTTTATTTCAAAATGCCCCTCCAAACAGGCTGAAAATCCATCTTTCTTCTTAAAAATGAGTACTTCAAAGATGTTTCCGGTGTATTGGTACCATTTTTAATACTTAGGTAAACAAAAATGCCCATCTATTTTACCTTTTCATATATACATCCCTGTAAGTGTAATGTTAAAGGCTAGAAAGATGCCAGCTCTACATTTTGGCTGTGCTTCTGAGTTGCAAAATTATAAATAAAAATGAAATAGATGATCTGTTTTCTTCTGTTGAGATACATAATAACTGAGTGTAAGAACTGAAAGGAAAAGCTAATTGAATTTCCACTTTGAAAATAGCTACATCGATGTGTGGTATAAGCACACCTCGTTTTACTGTACTTTGCCTCCTTGTGCTTCCCAGATTGCTAGTTTTTTAAAAGTTGAAGGTTCATGGCGACACCGTGTTAAGCAAATCTGTTAGGGCTCTTTTGTCCAACAGCATGTGCTTACTTCATGTCCCTGTATTATACTTTGGTAATTCATTATGTAAAACTTTTTTATGATTATTATGTCTATTATTGTGGTCAGTGATATTTGGTATTATTATTGTGAGGCTTTGGGCCACCACCAACTGCACCAGTGTTATATGTGTTCTGACTGCTTCCCTGACTGCTATTTCTGTTCCTCTGTTTGAGCCTCCCTATTCCCTGAGACACAACGATATTGAAATTAGGCCAATTATTAATTCTATAATGACCTCTACGTGTTCAAGTAAATAGAAGAATTGCATGTTTCTCATTTTAAATCAAAAGCTAGTGATTAAGCTTAGTGAGCAAAACATATCAAAAGTCGTGATAAGGGGCGGCGCCTGTGGCTCAGTGGGTAGGGAGCCAGCCCCATATATCAAGGGTGGTAGGTTTGAATCCGGCCCTGGCCAAACTACAACAAAAAATAGTCTGGCATTGTGGCAGGTGCCTGTAGTCCCAGCTATTTGGGAGGCTGAGGCAAGAGAATTGGCTAAGCCCAAGATCTGGAGATTGCTGTGAGCTGTGGTGCCAGCTATCAAGGGTGAAAAAGTGAGACCCTGTCTCTAAAAAAAAAAGGTTGTGATTGGCTAAAATCTAGGTCTTTCAGTCCAGTTAGCCACGTTTTGAATGCGAAGAATAAGTTCTTAAAGGAAATTAAAACTTCTATTCCAGTGACTACATGAAAGATAAGAAAGCAAAAGAGCCCTAACTGCTGATATGGAGAAATTTTTAACGGTCTAGATAGAAGATCAAATTAGCCACAACATTCCTTGAAGCCAACATCTAATCCAGAACAAAGCACCAACTTTCTAATTCTGTGAAATCTGAGAGAGGTAAGGAAGCTGTAGAAGAAGGGTTGGAAGCTAGCAGAGGTTGGTTCCTGAAGTTTAAGAAGAGAATTAAGAACAGAAACCATTTCTGGAACATAAAAGGGCAAGTGAAGCTTCAAGTGCTGATGTAGAAGCTGCACTAGCTTATCCAGAGGATCTAACTAGGGCCATCCATAAAGGTGCCTACGCTACACAATAGGCATTCCAGGGGACCAAACAGCTTTGTATCAGAAGAAGATGCCACCTAGGTCATTCATAGAGAGGAGGGGACAGTGCCTGGATTCAGCTTCAGAGCACAGGCTGACTCTCCTGTTTCAGGCTAATACAACTGGTAACTTTAAGTAGGACTTATTGGTCATTTACCATTCTGGAAATACTAGGGCCCTTGAGAATTATACTAACTCTATTCTGCCTGTGTCTATAAATGGAACAACACAAGCTAATGACGTTTTATCTGTTTACAGCATGTTTTACTGAATATTTTAAGTTCACTGTTGCGACCTACTTGCTCAGAAAAGAAAAACAGAAAAAGTCTTTCAAAATATTACTGCTCACCTAAGCTCACAAGTTTAATACCAGCCTGAGCCAGAGCAAGACATAAAAATAGCTGGGCATCATGAGGGGCACCTGTAGTCCCAGCTACTCTGGAGGGGCTGAGGCAAGAGAATAGCTTAAGCCTGAGAATTTGAGGTTGCTGTGAGCTGTGATGCCACAACACTTTACTAAGGGTGACAAAGTGAGACTCTGCCTCAAATAAATAAATAAATAAATAAAAAGGAAAAGGGGGAAAAAAGAAAAATAATATTACTGGTCACAAACAAAGCACCTGGTCATCTTAGCACTGTGATGGACATTTGCAAAGGAGATTAACGTGGTATTCATGCCTGCTAACCCTGTACCCCACAGACCAATGGGTAAACTTGTCTTTCCAACATTATTTAAAAATACATTTCCTAAAACTATAGTTGTCATAGATAGTGATTCCTCTGATGGAGTCTCGGCAAAGTAAATTGACATTCTCTGGAAGAGATTTACTATTCTAGGGGCCATTAAAAACATATGTGTTTTATGAGAAAAGTTCAAAATATAAATGTTAATAGGAATTTGTAAGAAGTTGATTCCAGTTCTTATGGACAGAGGAAGGAACTGAAGATGTGTTGGAAATAAATAGGAAGATAGCTAAAATTAGAATTGGAGCCTGAAGATGGTACTGAATGGCTTCAATTTCATATCAAATGTGAACATGTGAGGAGTTGCTTTTATATGGATGAGCAAAGGAAGTGGTTTCTTGAGATGGAAACTGTTCCCCAAGAAAATTTTGTGAACATTGTATGAATGACAGCAAAAGATTTAGAATTTAGAATAAACTGAGCTAATAATGCAGTGATAAGGTTTGAGAAGATTAACTCTAATTTTGAAAGAAGTTCTTTTGTGGATAAAATGTAGTCAAATAGCTTTGTGTGCTAGAAAGACGCAACTCAAGAAGAGACAATTGATGTGGCTAAGTTCGTTGTCTTACTTTAAGAAAGTGCCCCAATCTTCAGCAAAAGCCACCCTGATCAGCCAGCAGCCATCACCATCAAGGCAAGAACCTCCAACACCAAAGACATTTTGACTCTCTGAAGGTTCACATGATTGTTATTTTTTCACAATAAAATATTTTTTAATTAGGGTATTCATATTATTTTAGTAATGCTGTTCACACTTAATAGACTCCAGTAGTATAAACATAACTTTTATATGCTCCAGGAAACTAAAAAATTCATGTGACTCAACATTATTCTTGTTACATTCCCTTTAGTGCAGTGGTCTAGAACCGAACTCACAGTATATCTGATGTATGTCTCTATTTAGTTTTCAGTTCCCAATGGAGAAAAAAGCTTTCAAATATTTCTAAATTTAAAGTATAGATTTCTCTTTGATTCCTACCTTGCTGCTTCTCCCAAATACTAGTGCACATATCTATTTTCACATAATCTGGCAAAGTGCTTTTGCAGGTGAGGTGTTTGTTCACATAACATTTTGAAATAATGTTTTACTGAAAAAATAAAAATATTAAGTAGCTGAACATACAGTGAAGAAAACAGAATTCACAGGTAATTTCAACTTCTACTGTGCTTGTTTTGGAAATTTTTATGAGGTGTTGTCCTCTGTATTTAAATGTATTTAAGTGCATATTCCATCTTCCTTTTTTTTTTTAAATTAAATCATAGCTGTGTACATCAATACAATCATGGGGTACAATGTGCTGGTTTCATATACAATCTGAAATATTTTCATGAAATTGGTTAACATAGCCTTCATGGCATTTTCTTAGTTATAGTATGAAGGCATTTGTATTCTGCATTTAGTAAGTTTCACCTGTACCCTTCTAAGATGCACTGAAGGTGTGGTCCCACCAATTACCCTCCCTCCACCCATCCTCCCCCATCCCTCCCCTCCTTTGACCCATAAAACTAATTTGAGATATCATATAACTCCAGTAAGATTAGTCCACATCACAAAATTTCAAAACCAGAGATGTTGGCGTGGATGTGGAGAAAAGGGAACACTTCTACATTGCCAGTGGGAATGCAAACTAATACGTTTCTTTTGGAAAGATGTTTGGAGAACAC
>CAUYON010110269.1:0-26023 GCA_963573935.1 Arctocebus calabarensis | reverse complement strand
TGGTAAAATTGCCTACATAAACATATGATAGTCAAAGAATAATCTCTAGGTTATAGCTAGTAGAAAAGGTCAAAGGTCATCTGCAAAGAGTGAAAGTTTAATCTCTTCTGACCCTATGTGGATACCCTTGATCGCCTTTTCTTCCCTAATTGCAATGGCTAAAACTTCCATTACGATGTTAAAGAGTAATAGAGACAATGGGCAACCTTGCCTGGTTCCTGATCTAAGTGAAAATGATTTCAATTTAACTCCATTCAATACGATATTGGCTATGGGTTTGCTGTAGATGGCCTCTATTAGTTTAAGAAATGTCCCTTCTATACCAATTTTCTTAAGTTTTCTGATCATGAAGGGATGCTGGATATTATCAAAAGCTTTTTCTGCATCACTTGAGAGAATCATATGGTCTTATTTTTTAATTTGTTTATGTGCTAAATTACATTTATAGATTTACGTATATTGAACCAGCCTTGAGATCCTGGGATAAAGCCCACTTGGTCGTGGTGTACAATTTGTTTGATGTGTTTCTGGATTCTGTTTGTTAGGATCTTACTGAATATTTTTGCATCAATATTCATTAGTGATATTGGTCTATAGTTTTCTTTTCTTGTTGGGTCTTTTCCTGGTTTAGGGATCAAGGTGATATTTGTTTCACAGAATGTGTTGGGTAGTATTCCATCTTCTTCTATATTTTGGAAGAGGTTTAGTAATATAGATACTAGTTCTTCCTTAAAGGTATGGTAGAATTCTGACATGAAGCCATCTGGTCCCGGGCTTTTCTTTTTAGGGGGATTTTGTATAGCTGATGCTATTTCAGAACTTGATATCAGCCTATTCAACATTTCTGCTTTATTCTGGTGAAGTCTAGGAAGGTGGCGTGCTTCCAAGTATTGGTCAATTTCCTTCAGATTTTCATATTTCTGAGAGTAAATTTTCTTGTAATATTCAGTAAGGATTTTTTGAATTTCTGAGGGATCTGTTATTATTTCATTTTTACCAGTTCTGATTGATGAAATTAGAGATTTTATTCTTTTTTTTCCTGATTAGGTTAGCCAAAGGTTTATCAGTTTTATTGATCCTTTCAAAGAACCAACTTTTTAATTTATTAATCTGTTGTATAATTCTTTTGTTTTCAATTTCATTTATTCTGCCCTGATTTTAGTTATTTCTTTTATTCCACTGGGTTTGGAGTTGGAATGTTCTTCCTCTTCCAGTTGCTTGAGATGTCCCATTCAGTTGTAAACTTCCTCTCTTTCCGTTTGTTCCCTTGAAGAAGGCTTACAGTGCTCTAAATTTCCCTCTTAGGACTGCCTTTGCAGTATCCCAGAGGTTCTGATAATTCGTGTCTTTGTTGTTATTTTCTTCCAAAAATTTGGTGATTTCCTTCTTAATCTCGTCTATGACCCATCTATTATTCAGCATAAGGTTATTTAGCTTCCATGTTTTTGTATAAGTATCCAGATTCCTGTTATTGTTGAGTTCAACGTCTATTACATGATGGTCGAGAAGATGCAAGGAATAATTTCTATTCTTTTAAATTTGCTGAGGTTAGATTTGTACCTGTGGCTCACCGAGCAGGGTACCGGCCCCATATACTGAAGGTGGCAGGTTCAAACCCAGCCTCAGCCGAACTGCAAAACAGAAAAATAGCTGGGCATTGTGGTGGGTGCCTGTAGTCCCAGCTACTCGGGAGGCTGAGGCAAGAGAATCACCTAAGCCCAGGAGTTAGAGGTTGCTGTGAGCTGTGTGACACCATGGCACTACACCGAGGGTGACAGAGTGAGACTCTATCTCTACAAAAATAAATAAATAAATTAATTAATTAATTAATTTGCTGAGGTTAGACTTGTGACCTAAGATGTGATCGATTTTGGAGTATGTTCCATGGGCTGATGAAAAGAATGTGTATTCAATTTTATTAGGATGAAATGTTCTGTAGATGTCTGTTAAATCCAGTTGTTGAATGGTTAAGTTTAAATTTAAAATTTCTTTACTTAGCTTCTTATTGGAGGATCTACCCAACACTGCTAAAGGAGTATTAAAATGTCCAACTACTATGGAGCTGGAGGAAATCAAGTTACTCATGTCTGTTAGAGTTTTTCTTATAAATTGAGGTGCATTTTAATTGGGTGCATAAATATTAATAATTGAAATCTCATCATATTGAGAAGTGCCTTTAACAAATATGAAATGTCCATCCTTATCCTTCCTTACCTTGGTTGGTTTAAAGCCTATTGTATCTGGGAGTAAGATTGCAACACCTGCTTTTTTCTGTTTTCCATTTGCCTGGAATATAGATGACCATCCCTTCACCTTGAGCCTATATTTATCTTTTAAGGTAAGATGAGATTCTTGTATGCAGCAGATATCTGGCCTGAGTTTTTGTATCTAGTCAGCCAAGCTATGCCTCTTTAGAGGACAATTTAAACCATTCACATTAATTGAAACCAATGATAAATTTTTACAAAGTCCAGTGGACATTTTTAATCCTTTCATCACTGTGGAAGTTGGAATTTCATAAAAAGTTTCTGGGTTAGTTTACTTTTGTGGTGGAGAATTATGCTGGTCATTATGGAAGATAGGTCTGAGAATATCCTGGACAGCTGGTTTAGTTATAGCAAATTTCTTCAACATGTGGATATCATTAAAGTATTTAATTTCTTCATCATAAATGAAACTCAGTTTAGCTGGGTACAGGATCCTGGGTTGAAAGTTATTTTGTTTTAGGAGATTAAAAGTTGATGACCATCCTTGTCTAGCTTGAAAGGTTTATCAGAGGGATCTGCAGTAATTCTAATATTCTTCCCCTTGTAGGTTATGGATTTCTTATGTCTAGCTGCTTTCAGAATTTTCTCCTTCATATTAACTTTAGTGAAGTTAATTATGATGTGCCTGGGGGATGTCTTATTTGTGTTGAGTCATTTTGGAGTTCTGAAACTGTCTGCTATCTGAATTTCAGAATCTCTTAACATGTCTGGAAAGTTCTCTTTCATAATCTCATAAAGAAGAGACTCTGTGCCTTGTAACGCCATTTCATCATTTTCAGGTATTCCTATAAGGTGAATATTAGTTTCCTTCGAGTTATCCCAGAGCTGTCTGAGAGAATGATCCATTTTTTCCTTCCATTTCTCTTCCTCTTTGTAGGTTTGGGAGTGTTCGAAAGCTTTGTCTTCCATATCAGAAATCCTTTCTTCTGCTTGCTCCATTCTGTTGCTGAGGGATTCTACTGTGTTTCTCAGATCTTTGAGGGTTGCAACTTCTTGTCACAATGTGTCAAAATCTTTGGTCATTTGGTCTTTGAATTCCTTGACTTCATGAGATAATTTTTGAAATGCTCCCTGAATTTGTAATTCCAATTTTTCTTCTGTTTTATTGATCTTGTTTGCAATCCAAATTCTGAATTTGATTTCTGACATCTCAGCCATCAGTTTATCCATAGGATCATTATTTGTGTCCGCCAAATTGTTCCTGGGGGAGGGGGGGGTTGATCTACTCTGGTTGTTCATTTTGTCAGAGTTTTCCATGATTATTTTGCACCGTTTGGCTGGATGAGTAGATAAGGATAAGATGGGTTGGGGGTTCTAGGAGTAGTGATTGACCAGTTCTGAAAGCTGGGACTGACATCTGTACCTTTTCCCCTAGAGTTTTGCCAAGGACCCATACAGTGCTACTGCCTGAGAAACTGGGGCCTTCTTTGTGTGGTGTGGTTAAATGGCTCTGTCTTATTTTCAGCTGGTCTCTTACCCTAGAGAATCAGTTACTCTGGGTTGAAGTCTGAGCTGTGGAGAAATACCAGCAGTTAAGTCACCATGCCTCCCATAGGCAACAATTAGAAAAGGAAAATCAAACCTTCCCACCACCACACACCCAGGGTACCACTTTGGAAAGTCCTCAGGTGATTCACCCAGTTGAAGAGATCCCAATCAATTGTTCCAGCCAGCACCAGATTCAGATGGAAGAGTTGAAAAGTCTCTGGCAACTAGATAGCAGGGATCTGCTGGCAGCTCTAGTATAACTTGCTCCGGTGTTCTGTGAGCTCAGGAGGGCACCGCCCTCCCAGCAAGTAAATTAGTCTGGGAAAGTTAATACCTCCTTCTCCACCTTGCCCTCTGTCACACCCAATCACTGGTAGCCCCACAGGGCTGTGATCCAGTTCCCTCCAATGAGCAGATGCTCCAGAGGTTTGCACCTGCCTGGGTCACAGGGAGGTCTGTGGCTCCTCAGCCAGTCTGCCCATCTCTGTCACTGTTTGGCAAGGGGAGGTGAGGCCTGACAACCTGGGTACTTGATAGGGGCTGGAGGATTCACTCAGTTCCAGCCCTGTCCCTGATTGATGTTGCTGATAGAACAGAACAAGCTTGTGGAATTTGTTTCTGTCCCATCTATTTTCCCCTGTGGATCAGATGTTGGGCTGCAAATGGGGCTGACCCAATCTGTAAGTTCCAGCCCTTTGTCTCAGCTTTCATCCCCTGAGGGCCAGGTGCATCTGAAGCTGAGTAAAGCAGCCTCCGCCCCGGGAGTTGGCTGTCTCTGCATGTATATTCTAATCCCTGAGCTCAGCCCTGGCCGGTACCACCTCAGGCATACCCTTCACTCCTGGGGCCGGCGCCTCCACTGCAGGTCTGCTCTGCCGGTGGCTGCCACCAGAGAAGCCACCTGGCTTCCCCTGGCAGCCCAGAGAGACTGGGAGTGTCTTCTCAAAACATCCCCAGGGGTGTGAGCCTCACTACCATTGTTCCCGCCACTGTGGCTGCCACTCCGTGCCTCAGGGGACTGCCTCTCCAGTTTGGACACCTCTCGGCTCACTCTCCTCTCCCCACTCCCAAGCCAGAAAATCAACACAGATGAGCAACAGTCCATGCCCTGTCCACAACCCTGAACTCTGCTCACTTGTTTGTGTGGAGGTATGGAGTATGCTGCAAACCATTCTCATGGGGGGACGGGACTCTCGTCTGCTTGGCAATGTGCTCTATACCTTATGTTTGTGTCCTTGGGGTCGCAGGTCACCCCTGCAGGGTTGTTGATGTGCATTCTTTGACCTTCTCTTTTGACTCAGATTCAAACCACCGGCTTTCTTGCTAAATTTCTGTCCTTTAACTCTCCTTCTGGATTGGAGCCTCTGTGGAATGCTGGCTACAGACTGCCATCTTGGCTCCTCCACACCTGCCTATTTTTTGTTGTAGTTGTCATTGTTGTTTAGCTGGCCCAGGCTGGTTTCGAAGCTTCCAGCCTCAGTGTATGTGACTGACCCTATAACCACTGTACTATGGGTGCCCAGCCCCTAATTTTTTTTATAAATTTAAATCCATAACATCACAATTATTAGAGATTTATGGCTGTTCTTTCTAGGATGCTGTTTCTACATCTGTACAATAAGAAGAATGACAAATCTACTTTACCTTCAGATTCTGAAAAAATGTATGATTCTGTAGGGCAGTGAGCAGACTCACCTATGAGAAGAAACATCAATAGGAGATCTCTTAAAAGGGGGGAAAATGGGGGCAGCATAAAATAGCACAGGAAGAAGAAAAGTGAAGCAAAAGTGGTGTTAGAAAATTAGGAGATTATCATTGAAACCTCAGAAGAGTAGGAAAAATTCAATGCAAGAAGGAAGGTTGGCTTGAAAGCTACATAGTTCATGAATTCCTCTGGGCCACTAAAACTATTAGTCTGGCAGAGAAATGTGCATCTTGGATACCCATGAAATTGATATCCACACCTTCAATAGTAGAGTGTTCTTAACCTCTGTGCAGGAAAGAATTCAAGTTCATGGTCACAAGTGAGAGAAAGAACAGACAGGAAGTATAAGCAGAATTAAGAGGATTTATTGAAAGTAGAGTATACTCTTAAGAAAAGGCAAAAGAGGCTCGGCGCCAGTGGCTCAGCAGGCTAAGGGGCCAGCCACGTACACCTGAGCTGGTGGGTTCGAATCCAGCCCGGGCCCGCCAAACAACAATGCGGCTGCAACCAAAAAATGGCCGGGCGTTGTGGTGGGTGCCTGTAGTCCCAGCTACTTGGGAGGCAGAGGCAAGAGACTCGCTTGGGCCCAGGAATTGAAGGTTGCTGTGAGCACTCTATCCAGGGTGACAGCTTGAGGCTCTGTCTCAAAAAAAAAGAAAAAGAGCAGACTAATGATCCAAAGAGGAATAGTGCCACCCCAGGGTTAGGGTCTGTTCTTTTTTTTTTTTTTTTTTTTTCTTTTGAGAGAGTCAAAAGCTGTTGCTATGGGTAGAGGGCACCTCAAACTCTTGGGTGTAAGCGATTCTCTTGCCTCAGCCTCTCAAGTAGCTGGGACTACAGGCACCCGCCACAATGCCCGGCTTTTTTTTTTTTGCAGTTGTCATTGTTGGTTAGTGGGCCAGGACTGGTCTGGAACCCACCAGCCTCGGTGCATGTGACTGGAGCCATAACCACTGTGCTATGGTTGCCGAGCCTTGGGTCTGTTCTTTTATGCTAATTCCTAATAATATGCTAAGCTGAGGGTAGAATATTAATGGATTTTCTGGGAAGGAGTTAGACAACTCAGCTCCTAGAACTGGGAATCCCCCTCTTTCTTCACCTTATACGTTAGCTTCTAGGAGTTGCCATGGCATTTGTAAAGTGTCATGAGGCTGGTGGGGGTGATCTTTGCTATGCTTTTTTCAAATAAAATTATTTCAAAATATTAAGGGGGTACAAATGTTTTTGTTACGTGTTAATGAGGGTAGTTCATTTTGGGATGCTATCTCCTCACCTGTGCCATGTCCCAATCAAAAGAAATCCCCCTTTTATCTTAGATAAAGATGTTATGGTAAAATCAAAATAACTAAAGAGTCCCTATTGTTTACCTTTACCTTAGCTAAGCATATTCACATTCTGTGACTTTCTTATCCTGTTGCCCTTCTCATTCTGACCCCTGCCCTAACTGCTTGCAACATACCTTACTCCTTTCTCAAAACCTTATGCTATACTTGCTATAAGTATGAAGGGGAATGGTGTGCACCAGACAAAAACATGTCCCCTTCATCTGTTGCAGGAGCTAAGGGAGTCAGTCTGTCTCTCTCCTATCATTGTCTCTCTATTCTCTGTATCTCACTTTCACTTTTTGTAGCATGAAGAAAAGCTGTTCCAGACAATGGCCCTAATTTTTATTTCATGAGCATTATAAATTACTTATGTTTCTGGGACTAACAGAGACAACTAGATTAATGAATAAATCATGCAGCATTATAATAGGAAGAGGAAAGTATAAAAATATCAGAGGAATATTTTTCAAAGAATACAGGATATAAAAGGTTTGGGGAAGATGTAATTTTAGATGGTATGAGGATTACCTTAAGTTGATGTGCAAATCAGAGTAAAATACAGAAGAGTTAAGACATTTGCTCTTTGAGAGATGGAGGCATGGAGACCTTGAAACTGAATATCTAATCTCAGCTTGAGAAATTAACAGAACAGAGCATTGAGCAGAGGTGGCTTTGCACACAGCTAAAAGTATAGGAAGCTGTATTTAGTAAGGAACATATAATATAGGAGTTATATAAAGGGTAAAATGACAGAGTATATATTATATATATGGAGTATATATTATATATGGGGTTCCATATTATTATGTAGAATAATAACAGTTGTTCTATAATTCAATGGTAATGTATAACTGTTTAAAAGCAAGGAAGGGCCAGCAAATCATTAAGCTCTGCAGCAAAAGCATATTAAAGAAACACAATGAAAAGTGGAAAAATAAAGATTATTGTGCGCAAGGATGAAATGATAGTTGAAATGTTAAACAGTATTGGGGTAAATACTGGTGTTTATTCATTCTTTTTTGCCTTTTCTGATATAATATCAACTCATATTTTTTTAAAAGTAAAAATATTATGAGATAATTGCAATGCAGGTATGTAATGTCTTCTTTTTGGAGAAATTGGTAGAGTCACATTCAGACCAAAGCATTTGGGAAAACTTAGGAAAGAGGGTCAGGTTTCAAAAAAACAACAAAAAAAGTGATCCTTGGAAAAAAGAGGATGCACTTTCTTTTAAAAAGGAAAAGAAAAGAATAGGGAATAGTTAATATCATGGAGAAAAATTTACTTAGGCCCCAAATAACATAGGATCATATCAATGTGGCTTAAGTCATTAATGACTTTGTTTTCAAGATGTTTATGAATAAAATCTTTATAATGCAAGAATTTTGAGTGCAGAAAATAAGTATATGAAAGTAGCTGGCAAGGTCAGATGTGATGGCTCACACCTGTAATCCTAGCATTCTGGGAGGCCAAGGTGGGTGGATTCCTTGAGCTCACAAGTTCAAGACCAGCCTGAGCAAGAGCGAGACCCTGTCTCTACTGAAAATAGAAAAACTGAGGCAAGAGGATCACTAGAGCCCAAGAGTTGGAGGTTGCTGTGAGCTATGATACCACAGCACTTTACCCAGGGTGACAGCTTGAGACTTTGCCTCAAAAAAAAAAAGAGAAAGTAACTGCCTGCATCTTTGTAAAAGATGCTCACATATTAACTCACAAAATATTGTGTTGAATAATGGCTTATTTAAAAAATTGATTTATTTTGTATTATTCTTTTTCTATTTTTATTTTTTAATTTTTTCATGAATACATTTATGCCATTATTCTTATGAACATCAATGAGTTTAAAAAGTGCATGTTTTTAAAAAAAGTGCACGTTTAGTCTCTAATATATATGTATATAAAATATATATGATATATATGACATATATCTCATATGTATCATATGTATATAAAATCTATTGGTTCTGTTTCTCAGCAGAACTCTGACAAATATAGGTACTATATCATATTTCAAATATACATAGTATTTTATTATCATAAAGTCAGTGCATATGTGCTTTATCAGTGCTGGGAATTTTTTTTTTTTCAGTTTTTGGCCGAAGCTGGCTTTGAACCCACCACCTCCAGCATATGGGGCCGGTGCCCTATTCCTTGGAGCCACAGGCACTGCCCCAGTGCTGTAAATTTTTGAAAGAATAAATGATAAATCACAAATTTCTGCAAGAAGATGAAAATTGCTGATATTTTTATACTGTCCTATTTATATGTTTATATGGTTATATACATACACATGTATGTATATATTTGTGTGCGTGTCCTATAGTTTTTCCATCCAAGTTTTCTTTATTTTTTTTTAAGTTTTTGACCTTTATTTCCGATCTTTCCCGTTTTACAGGAAAGGTAGGTACCAAAACACCTGACCTGACCTCGAAGGGGAAAATATCTAGGATCTCTCCACTGCCCCCAGCGCCTCCCCACTGGGCATTGAGATTCATTCAGCCCTGTCATATCCGAGGAATGATTTGCTTTCCGTGCAACAGCTCCATAGAAAAAGAAGTTATGGGGCCAGGTGCAGTGTGTCTCACCTGTGTTTCTAGCATTCTGGGAGACCAAGGCAGATGGATTCCTTGAGCTGAGGAGTTTAGAGACCAGAAATGACCAGCCTGAGCAAAAGCAAGACTCTCCCCCTTTTTCTATTCCTATCCCCCTCCCCGGTAGTACCAGCTACTCAGGAGACTGAGGCAAGAGGATCCCTGGAGCTCAAGAGTTCGAGGTTGCTGTGAGGTGTGATGACACCACAGTACTCTTCCCAGGGAGATGGAGTAAGAACTCGTCACTGGTTGTGTAGGCATCGATTAATTTTTTTTTAAATAAAGTGACACACCCCTAGGCTTACACGCTGGGGACTTCACTCACCAGCTCTACTAGCTACACAGGCAAGCAGTGCTCGTTCTCAGAGCAAATGTTTTTTGAAAAAATAGAAAAGAAGGAAGGAAGGAAGGAGGGGAGGGAGGCAGGGAGGGAGGGAGGGGAGAAGGAAGGAAGGAAAGAGAAAGGAGAAGAAAGAGAGAGAGGAGAGAGAAGGGGTGAGGAGAGGATAGTATCCACCCAACTTTTTATTCTAATTTGTTTCAAATGTTGATTGCTTTACAGTTTGGGGTCATTTGCATAATTATAATTTAAGTTTTAAATTTGGATTATACTACTTACACTTCTGGAGAAGGGAAAGTAACAGGAAATATATTTAACCACCTATTTAAAACAATTAAAATGGCAAACAGACAAAAATGGCAAAATATATGTGGAAATTTTTAATTTGTCAGCAACAAAAGACAGCGATTCCTGAGAGACTGAAAACTATCAAGCTGAGAATGTAACTGCCCCTCTTTGCTGCCTTGAGCCTATGGCCCACTGAGGGGTAGCTTATGTAAATCTGACCATCTTCTATTGTGGAGGACACGAAACTGAGGGTCAGAGGGGGACCAGGTGGCTAGAGTTCATAGGAAAAAGTACCTGCAGCAAAGAGAGAGAATTGTGGCCTACATAAGGAACTTCCTCTTCCCACCAAAGTGTAAACTGTGTCATGCCCAGAACATCAGAGAGAGAGAGGGAGAGAGAGAGAGAGAGAGAGAATGAACAAACTCAAAAGGGCTTAATCTCTGTAGTGATGTAAGATTAGTCCTACATTCATGCTGCTCTGGTCACGCACAACAAATCTTAAAAGCAAGAATCACAAGGCTGATGGTGTTTCTAAGAAACTTAACCGAGTCATAGAACAAAGTTCCAAAATATGAACGTATTGAAATAAAAGTATCCTGCACTTGTTGTGTTGTACAAATGTGAATAAGGCCGAATTCGCAATGTTTGGCATCCCATCAGTTTTTTAAAGTGTGCAAAGAAGCAGGAGAATAAGTCCAATAGGGAGGATGTTTTTGTATCTCATAATATACTCAATTAAAATAAATATTTTTTAAATCAGTGGATCAAAATTGATCTACAGATGATATAGATGATAAAATAAGCTGACAATGCCATCAAAGTTATTGTAACTATGTCCCCTGTGTTCAAAAAACAAGAGAAAAAATAAAATATTATATAGAAACATGTAAGACAAAGAAACGTAAATGAACTTCAAGTGATACAAACAACGTCCTAAATAAAAATAGACACCAATTTGGTCAAATAGCAGATTAGATATGGAAAAAGAAAAGATTAGTGAACTCTTGTGTTGAAAAAAATTACAACATGTTTTTATAATACATCAATGTATGAAAAATCCTAGAATCAGCTTTAAAATAATAGTTACCATATGCTGATTTTATCAACTACTGAGATGGTTGCTAAATTTACTAGGAATTTGCTAAAATGGGCAATTGTAATTTCTCTGTACTGTTAGAATTATTTTGCCATGAGAATATACGCATCATTATCTTTGTAATTAAAATATTTAAATGTGCCCAACAGCAGAAATAGTAGCTGAGTATTAGATAAAGTAACTGCTTGCTGATGCAACAAACAAAATCTGAAATAGAAACAACATAACACAATAAAAGTTTATTTCTCAATGAAGGACGGCAGGGGCTCTCTGCTGTAAGGTGACAAAGGGAACCAGGCTGCTTCCAACCCGTGGTTCCATCATTTAAGCATGGAATCTTTGTTTACTCCAAAATAGAAGAAGAAAATGTAAAGCTGGCAGACTGGCTGTCAAATATCTATGCTTGGAAATGACAAACGTTGCTTCTACTCATACTTCAGAGGCGAGGGGACAGGAGAGCAAGACACCATTTGGATGAGAACTTGTAGTCTCTCCTATAAGCTGTTACATACTAGGTGCTCAATAAAAGAACAACTATTAGAATTGGCTATGAAGACAATCCCATCCATCTCTACTAGAGTCCCTAAGAGGGCCAGATTTGCTTGACAGTCCCTATTTCTTGACAGTCTACTATCTAATAGGCGCTCTCCAACACAGGATCACACTAAATTTCCCAAAGGACTCTAAACTTTCCGCAGGGAATGGTTCACCTTCACTGAGTATCCCTTTTCTGCACTGATTTTGAAGTAGATTCTAGTGTCTCAATAGGATGAGAATGGGCTCCTTTCTGCTTGTGGGTGATCAAAATCTGAACTTGTGAATTCTGCAACTGAATGTGCAGGACATTTTTACAGGTGCTGTTAGCCACAAGAAAAAAGAAAAAGAATTTTCTTCTGGGGCAAGTACTGAAATGAGAAGCCGCAGAAGGATGGTGAATTATCTGTATCTTTTCAGTCAAGGACAGAACGTCTGCTAAGAAGTTTTTTGGTTTTTTTTTTTCCTCCTGAGAAGGACCCCAGAGGTGGAATGGGGATTGCAAAAGTCAGCTTTAGTAAATGTTCCTACACAAAAACGTTCATGTTTTTTTTTTCCAGACCTCACTTATGAAGGTGGCTGCATTAGTCCATTCTCTGGTGCTTGTAACTGCATCCCTGAAACTGGGTGATTTATAAAGAAAAGAAATACCTTACAGTAATGGTGACTGAGAAGTCGCAAGTTGAGAGGCTGTATCTGGTGAGAGCCTTCTTGCAGGTGGGAACTGTCCGAAGCCTGATGAGTTGGAGTGAGGCATCACATGGCAAGGGATGGAGCCTGCTAATGTGCTAGCTCAGATCTCTCTTTTTCTTCTTATAAATCCACCAATTCCCCTCCTATGACAATGCATTCATTCATGAATCTATGAATAGATTCATCCATTTCTGAAGGCCAAGTCCTCACGATCCAATCACTTCTTAAAGGCCCTATCTTCCAATACTGCCACATTGGGGATCAAATTTCAACATGAGTTTTGGAGAGGACAAATATTCAAACCATAGCAGTGGCTTTGAACACTCACCACACAGTTAATCTTACCCATCAGTATATTTGTTCAGAGACATATCTGAAATAAGGCCTATCATGAAAATTCTGCTGCCTATATCAGAGTGATTTCAAAACTTTTGTACTTACAGGATAATATCCCAAGAACTATTAGCTTATGTGCCAAGGCAGTCGACTCACTAGCACTTTTGGAAAATATTTTGAGAAGCTAGTGGAGACACTCAGGTGGTCCATACTTCAGTGTTCAAATTGCCTTTTACATGGCAGTATCTAAACCTAACTCTCTATACTGCAAGAGTCTGTTGTTATGACAGAGGTTTCACATGAAGGAAGTGACCACCAGAGAGCTAGAACGCTCCGTGTCAGGGTAGGGAAGGTGATTTTTTCAGAAGAAAGGTCTTTTCACTGACAGCATCCTACTTCCTTCAGAGGAGAAGGCAATGAAGAGCTGGCCAGCGGGGCAGATTCCGGAGTTGGAAGGTGGTTCCACTAGGACAGACCCAGGGGAAGGGTTCTGTAATGGGAGAAAGTGCAGGAGCTAAGCAAAAACGGGTCCCTGGACACAGTCAGCAGGCTAGGGGCTGTGGCTAGGGGAAGTAGGACCTCAGTCCTGTGAGGCCATGAGAATAGAATGTGGTTTATTCTCATGCTCACCTTTCATTGGGAGTGCTTGGAGTACTCTGGCTGTAAGATCTCTCCTTTTCTCATCTGAAATACATGTTGGGAGTAGTGAGAAGCACAGTGAATAAGGATACACAAGGTCTGCCCAGGCTGGGAGGAGTGGAACGGGACGGATTTGACATGAATCGGGATCTTGTCCTCACTTTGTCACTTAGCAGCCATGAGATTGTGGTAAAATTGTAAGATCTTCATCTTCAAAGGAGCTTGATAATGTCTGCCCTATAGAAATGTTGCAATGTATATAATATTTATAGAGTGCCTGAAACTGTGGTCTTTCAAGAATGACATTTATTGTTTAATATTAGAACCCCAGACAATGCTGCTAACCACTTTGAGGTTTAATTAATTTATTTTTTTGAATCCTTAAGATGTCAGAAATATGCAACATCTTTGGAAAAAAATTAATACTTAGCAAGTAAAACTGTGTTAACTTTCTCCACTTGAGATTGCATTATTTATTTAGAGTGAGGGATTCTTCCCCCCTGCTGAATGTAAGTCAGAGGTCCTAGAATTTGTACCAAGGACCAAAATCCGCCCTCACAGGTGCCTTTCCATCGAAACCACCCCAATTTTCATTCATTTCATTAACACTAAAAACAAAACCCTCTGCATACTTCAACAAAGTTCACTAACCATAATCTAATTATTAAAATGTTCCCTCTTTTTTTTTTTCTTTTTTTGAAGAGACAGAGTCTCAGTTTATCACCCTCGGTAGACTGCCGTGGCATCACACAGCTCACAGCAACCTCCAACTCCTGGGCTTAGGTGATTCTCTTGCCTCAGCCTCCCGAGTAGCTGGGACCACAGGCGCCCACCACAACGCCCAGCTAGTTTTTTGTTGCAGTTTGGCCCGGGTCGAGTTTGAATCCGCCACCCTTTGTATATGGGGCTGGTGCCCTGCTCACTGAGCCATAGGTGCCGCTCAAATGTCCCCTCTTTTTAATGGCATGGGCTCTGGCCTTCATAGCCCAGTTCAAAGAGTGTCAGCACAGTGGCTTCTGAACATCTCATCTCAAGGAAGTAACTATCACCCTTACTTGTCAGAAATGCCTTGGAGATAATATTCAAGAAACGCCTAGTTTGTGTACTGTGTTCACCTGGGCTGGGACAGGGGCACGGGACACCTTCCATTCCTGCCCTAGGGGGATATTCTCTCTGGTTTGCTCAAAAGGTTCTGATGTCAAGTAAACATTTAAAAGAACAATTACAAGGCAAGAAATCAATAATTTTCTTTGAAACTTTATATATATAAAGTTTGTATATATATGTCTGTGTGTGTGTATCTGTATCTGTGTATCCATATATATGCACACACATATATACGTATACACACACACTGTTATGTTGAAGGATGGGAGGAGAAATGTGTCAACAGTTTGTACTTGAAGCACCAAAGACCTGAGGTTATCTTATCGCTATCCAAGCTTTTTAAAAATTTCAGTTGTCATTTGTGTGTGTGTGTGTGTGTCCCTGTCAGTAAAGTTCGTGTGCAATTTAATTTTAAATACACCTGTATTTTTATCTTTTTTCTTTTTTCCTGGTTTCATTTGAGGCCTGATTTCTATAGAGTGACTTTTGTCCCTCAGACTTAAGGGTTTTTAAACTGTAACTCAAACGACAGTGCCTTTACAACTCAAAAATTACACCTGTCCTGAAAATCTTTCTCCTTAGTTTGGGCTCTGGCCTGGGGGAATCCTTCCACACTGGCCTTAGACCAAACAAATCAATAAGGAATACTTTCTGGTTTTTCCTCACCTCTTCCTTTTACCCCCCCGCCCCCACTTCTACCTAACCAAGCGTTTTAACATTTTTCCTTTTCCTTTCTTTTTCTCAACGTGAAGATGGGGGCATCTTGCTGAACTCCCTTCTCCAGAGGACAGCGCTCCAGACCAGGGGCTGTGAACGGCAGTGCTGGATCCTAGGTAACAAAGTATAAGGCTTACCTTGCCTCTTTTCTCGCCAGCTATAATGTCATCCCAAGGAATCTTGAAGACCTCTACACACTCTCTGCTCTTTCTTTTTGGAGTCCCTCAACACCTGCCTCTTCCACTTCTGAAGCCCAAGCCTCCAGCAAACATCTAAGATATGTGCTTGGCTGGCCACTTACCATCTCTGGTCGGTTGCTCTAAGCTTTATGCCACGCATAAATGAGAAGGGTGCTGTGACAGTTCAAAGGGCAGTTCGTGATTGCCAAGGGACTGGCCTTAAGATTGAGTTTTCTAAAGGATCCACACCCAGTACTGGCTAAATACACAAGTGGGAGGCACATGTGCCCATCCTGACTATTATTTGCAAATGGCGTCAAAACATATCTAGCTCTTCTTCCTGCCCGCTTCTCCACTAGTCTCTGCTATTTTCCCTCAGTCCATTTCCCTTCTTTGCTCTCCATTTACTATTTCTTTTCTCTTTTTTGGAGGGGTGGGTAGGGAGAGGATAGTGATCCCCTGTTTCTCTCAGTTAAGACAAACACCTGTGCCCTAGTGAATAGTTGTGGTCCAACACCACGGGCAGTGACCACAGGGCCCCTCCCACTCTGAGTCCTGTTGGCTGAGCTTTGGCTACTGAAGAGCATTTGTGGGAACTTGTCACCTGCTCTACCCTTTGCATTCAGAAGCCTCACGTATCTGTGTTTGGAGGTTTGTCCCTCACACATAGTTTTTATTCTCTTCACTCCCTAAATTGGTAATGGCTAAGTTCCCTTTGGCCATTTGGGGATTTGATTATTTCGCGAGCTGCTTCAGTTTTTTTTTTTAAGATCCAGTTTGTGTTTTATATCAATTTTCATGTGGCAGCTTTCCAGGTTGATAGCACCACTTTAAAGGACACTCCCAGTGTTTGGATAATGGCTTCTTTTCTGGGCTGCTCGCTCTCTGTCCTTTGGGTGAGATGAGAGTCTTTGTACCACTGTAGGCCGTAAGAAATGACCTTCTCTTTTAGTGAGTACATGAATATTCACTGTGCAAAATTCTCAACCCTTTGTTAGCCATATTTTGACCCAAATATAAATGACAGGGAAGAACAACACGGGAATATTTTTGACTTAAGAGATCTATTCCCTAATCTCACACATCTTGACTTATAAAAATCCTCTTCATTCCTGGGACTAGAGCAAACCTTGAAGACTCCTTTTCATTTTTGTAGCCTTATCTTCTCCAGCACCACAGATAGACACTCTTGATGAGTCAGGATCTTAGTCCATTTTGTTCTGCTGTAACAGATTACCCATGATTATGTAATTTGGAAACAATAGAGATTTATTTCTGACAGCTCTGGAGTCTGGGAAGTCTATGATAGAGGGGTTGGCATGTCATGAGGACCTTTCCACTACATCACTCCACAGCAGAAAATGGAAGAGCAAGAGAGGCTGAGAGGCAGAGACAAAAGGGCACAAAACTTGTCATTTTATAAGGAACCTAATCCAATGATAACAAATTCACTTGAACCAACTCTTGCCACAAGAGTATTAATCCATTTGTGAGGGTAAAATTCACATGGTCGAATCATCACCCCTTAGTCTCCAGTCTTCATTTCTTGATACTCTTCTTCTTCTTTCTTTCTTTTTTTGACACAGAGTCTCACTCTGTCGCCTTCAGTAGAGTACTGTGGCGTCACAGCTCACAGCAACCTCAAACTCTTGGGCTTAAGTGATTCTCTTGCCTCAGCCTCCTGAGTAGCTGGGACCACAAGCACCCACCACAACGCCCGGCTATTTTTTGGGTGCAGTTGTCATAGTTGTTTAGGTGGCCCGGCTGGGCTTGAACCTGCCAGCTTTGGTGTATGTGGCTAGCACCCTACTCACTGAGCTATGGGTGCCAAGCCAACTTCCTAATACTGTTACATTGAGAATTAAGTTTCCAACACATGCTTGCTAGGGGACACATTGAAATCATTGCTGTAGGGAATGGCCCTCTTCATGTAGGTTCCCTAGAACCTCTGAGTGCCATTTATAACGGCATCCCCTTGGGATCCTTTGAAGATAGCTGCACAAACAGGTTACTTATTTGTCCTTTTTCTAAACTGAGTGATCTTGAGGCTAAGCAAGGGGAATGTCCTATAGTTTTCCTGAAGCTCCTTTTGGAAATCTGTCTCCTTTTAACTAAATCAATATGCTTTAACCATTTTTGTGCAAACAAGTTACCTGCTGTTCATTCAATTCTCTTTCCCTTGGCCTCCGGCTCCCCTTAAATGAAAATCTTACACAGAATGCAAATTCCTCTGTACATATAGTCTCTCCCGTACCCTCTTTTGCAAATTAGAATTTTGACAGCTGGTCTTTTGGTAAGTCTATTTTCTTATCCAGTAGATACTTTTCTTCTTGGTCCCTTGCCTAATAAAATAGAGGTTTTTAGCCTCTGAAATTCCATGGTTGAGTCTCAAAAATCAGTGTTGGGGCAAATGATTCAGTGTTAGCAGAGAAATTCTAGTGACAGAGAAACCTCATACAGTTTGGGATGTCAGGAATTTTGAGTGAAGCTGATCTGACAGTTTCAAGTTTTCTAAGATTCAGAGGAAGTACAATCTAATGGGGATGTTTTACTGGAAGACAAGCCAAGTTATATGCTTTTAAACAAATGAGTTTTCCTTTTTGCATCGGAAAAGTGAGGTCAACATTAGGCTATTGCTATGGAGTGAGACTGGGAATGGAAATAAGTCTGAAGTGCTAAACTTAAGAGGCTGAGAAAAGGATTTGGAAAAATCCTTGCTGTGGCAATCACCTGGTACTGATAGCTGCCTGTGTTGATATATGATTTAAAATTTATCATTATGAGACTAGGTATAGTGGCTCACACCTATAACCCTAGCACTGTGGGAAGTGGAGGCTGGTGGATTGCTTGAGCTCAAGAGTTTAAGATCAGCCCAAGCAAGAGAGAGACCATGTCTCTGATAAAAATAGAAAAAGTTAGCTGGGTAAGGTGGTGCAGGCCTGTAGTTCCAGCTAATCTGCAGCCTAAGGCAAGAGGAGCTCTTAAACCCAAGAATTTGAGGTTGCAGTGAGCTATGATGATGTCATGGCACTCTGTCCAGGGTTATCAAGTGAGACTCTGTGTCAAAAAAAAAAAAATCATGAGTGGCACCTGTGGCTCAGTGAGTAGAGCGCTGGCCCCATATACGGAGGGTGGAGGGTTCGAACCCAGCCCTGGCCAAATTGCAACAAAAAAATAGCTGGGTGTTGTGTAGGGCGCCTATAGTCCCAGCTACTTGGGAGGCTGAGGCAAGAGACTCGCCTAAGCTCAAGAGCTGGAGGTTGCTGTGAACTGTGATGCCACAACACTCTACCGTGGTTGATAAAGTTAAACTCTGTCTCTACAAAAAAAAAAAAAAAAAAAAGAGTTAAAAAAATCATTATGATGTCCCCAGATTGCTCTGGAAGCTAAACACAATTACAAAAGTAGAATCCAGAGGTGTTGCAATTGTATCATATCCAAAATTACATAGATCTTAAAGGTGACTCAGGCCTGCATGGAAGATAGTGTCCCATGCCTCTTCCTCACTGTTTTATACTTGTCTCCCTCAATTCCTGCAGTCTCATTCACAGAGCTTTGTTCCTTATTACAGAAAGCTACATGACTTCTGCCTTTATGTGAACTAGCACTTCAGGGTGGACTTTTAGGAAAGTTGGGGAGACAAAAGAAAGGCTCTATCCACTGGAAAATTACCTCCCTCCCTAATTTAGATGTTTAAGTAGCTAGAGAGACATTCTATAGCCTAATAATGTGCTTTTCCCTCTTCAGCGTGTGTTACAACATTAAAACAAAACCCTCATGGGATCATGACTCCCTGGGGTAAGATGGGACGTGCTGAGATAGAGGATGCCACTTGAAGCATTTGGGACTCACACCACATCTAGAAGGGAATCAAACCTACTAAAAATTATGCCAGTGTCTAAAGAAATTGACATTTTAAGTGATCTCATTCTACATACCTTATAGATCCTGTAAATAATGGGGTCACAAAACAATATATTGTGTCATGGAAGATAGTTTATATTGTGATGTGTCCTAAAGCATACCAGTACCCTAGATGTCATGTACTTCCGAGACAATTATTACCCTCAAAATGCTTTGTAAAATGGAGGAAGGGAGAGGACATATATGTAAAAATATATATTTTCCTAACCTTTCTTTGGGGTCTCTTCCTAAGCTATTTGAGTCATGATGGAAACAAAACTTAAGTTATGTATATAGAAAAGGTAAGCTTCTTGTCTGCTGGTGTTCTTGAAATCACATTATGAATTTATAAGCTCTAGGAGGTTGGAACAGAGAGTAAATGAGAGGCACTTTAACCAACCTCTCTGTTTAGAAAAGCCTGTATTTTTAATATTAAAACAATGAGGCTTCCTGGACCTCACAGATTATTGGATGTCTACAAATGCTTTTATGTGTTGTAACTGCAAAGAAATTTCCTTACGCGCTGAAGAGCAGTTGAAAATCAGGTCAATAGCTGTAAAACAGGTTGATTTTTGTGTGTACAGAGATATTGTGCTCAGCCTCTGAAAAAAGCAAATAAAGAAAGCTTTTATGCAAGTTGCAAAAGTGTTTTTTTAACCAAATAAATAAATAAATAAAACAATATTTGAAAAATACAAAAAAGAATACAAGTTACTCATGTAGAACAAGAACACAATACACACTGTATTTCTTCCAGTCCTGCCTAGATCCTCTACTGATTAGAACATTAACTGAATTTTACTTTAAAAGAATGGAGAATTTCCCTCAGCCTTCACTTGAGAGAATGGTTGGTCATGACCCTAGAGGTCATGGCATCAATACCAGACCCAGCTGCATCTATTCATCAGGCTTTCTCTTACTCATCTCTCAAAAGCTTTACATAACGGGATGAGAATACCCTGGAGATGGTATCATTGTTTCTGCCCCCAAACCACTAGCCTTTCGTCTTGCTGGTTTCAGCATGGCCTCGTGGACCCCACAGGAAATAATAGTGTAAAGAATACCCATTGGACCCTAGCTGGTACCCCAGGTACATTTTTTTTATGAACTTCCTGGGCTCTTTATAAATGAAGTAGTTCTCCCAGCATATACCAAATTCTCATTCAGAAATTATCGGATCGGCTTGGTGCCCATAGTACAGTGGTTATGGGGCCAGCCACATAAACTGAGGGTGTTGGGTTTGAACCCGACCCGGGCCAACTAAACAACTGCAACAACAACAAAAAAAGCCGGGTGTTGTGGCAGGTGCCTGTAGCCCCAGCGACTTGGGAGGCTGAGGCAAGAGAATCTCTTAAGCCCAAGAGTTGGAGGTTGCTGGGAGCTGTGACGCCACGGCACTCTACTGAGGGCAACATAGTGAGACTCTGTCTCAAAAAAACAAAACAAACAAAAAAAAACGAAAGAAAAGAAATTATCAGATCTCCTCTTCTGTGGTTTAGTTGCCTTCATAAGGTTTATACCCAGGAGCATCATCAAGAGACCATTCTTGGGAAACCAGCGAGTAGGGCGCCGGCCCCATATACCGAAGGTGGCGGGTTCAAGCCCGGCCTTGGCCGAACTGCAAAACAAAAAATAGCCGGGTGCTGTGGTGGGCGCCTGTAGTCCCAGCTACTAGGGAGGCTGAGGCATGAGAATTGCTTAAGCCCAAGAGCTGGAGGTTGCTGTGAGCAGTGTGACGCCACGGCACTCTACCCAGGGCGATAAAGTGAGACTCTGTCTCTACAAAAAAAAAAAAAAAAAAAAATGAAAGAAAAGAAATTATCAGATCTCCTCTTCTGTGGTTCAGTTGCCTTCATAAGGTTTATACCCAGGAGCATCATCAAGAGACCATTTTTGGGAAACCTCTCATCACTTAATCAAACTCGCACTGTTGGGGCAGTTCAGTTCACTGACGTGAGCATTCGCGTGATTGCTGGGGTCTACTTTCTTCAGTTTAAGGCCAAGAACCAGCTCCATGCACTCCGTGCATGCTCCTGAGTATCCCAGGGAAATAGTCCTTACACTTTTTGTTGACAACCTTCAGTGATGTTGCTTTTGTAATGGGCACCTAAATTTTTTTTTTTTTCTTTGCAGTTTTTGGCGGGGGCTGGGTTTAAACCCACCACCTCCGGCATATGGGCCAGTGCCCTACTCCTTTGAGCCACAGGCGCCACCTGGGCACCTTAATTTTATACTTCTCCAGTGGGAGTGCACTAACAAAATTGCCTTCCTGGTCAGAGGGTCTCTGTGATCCTGAGTGGAGGTTGTATCTGAAAGGAGCCTGGTCTTTCCTTTCGGCATCTTTATCAGATTTTGTGCATGAAAAGTATGCAGAAACGATGGTGTTCTCCGAGAATCCTGGAGAATGCCGGCAGTATGAGAGCTCTGAGGAACCTACCGGGCCCCTGTTCTCTTAAGAGGCTAGCCTGTCCCCTGAGAACCTAGTAGAGGAAGTTAGGATAAATCTTAAGCTGAAGCTTGCTAGCCCTATGTGGGGCTTATTAGGGTGACAGCAGGGACTGATGGTGAGCCTCTCTGTGTTCTGGGGTGGGGGGAGTTCTCTCAATCAGGATCATTATGCCAATCATTGACAGGTCTTGGGACCTCTTTCTTATGCTGCTCTGAAGTTGACCCGTAAGAGAGGCAGTGCCTCAGCCCTCCAGCCTTACCAGAGGTTACTTAGTGCTGACAACTCTGGGGCATTCTATCTGTCCTGGGATTATTGAATCCTCAGTCTTTTTTCAGAGTTCTCATCTAGGGTCCCTGTAGGACCTGGGACCCACCTTTCTGCTCTGCGGTGGCTTCCCCTTCACACTCAGGATCTCATAGCCCTTAGACCTTAAATACAGGCTGGACATAAAGTTGGCACACAATGTAAGACGGTGTACCGTAGTAAACTGCACACGGACTTTATGTCCACCCTGTATTAAAAGCAGTGAGGGAGCCTCTGTCTGACAGCCCTGCCCTGCACCTTCATATGCTCAGAGCAGGGGTGGGGTTGGCGTTTTTGTTGTTCCTGCTATTGTGGGGGAGAGATGTCGTCCCCTCTGTTTTCCCTCAGGGCCCTCAATTTGACTCCTTGAAGGGCCTGCTGGTCCACTCTCATTCCTTCTGAGGCCGTCGACATGTAGCAAGGGCTAGAACTGTCTGAGATGCAGCGGAAGGCAGGGAGGGGAGCCTTATTTGGCCATGCCTGCCTTTAGTCTCCTAAGACAGAAAGCTGGGACGGGTACTTCGAGTCTGATGATGGCAGGCCTCGCCAGGTCTCACGGGAGGGCCTGCAATTCCTGCCCGCTTGGCCTTTGGCTGCACTCCTCAGAACGAGGCCCTCATTTCTCTGGCACCCTGATGAGGAATTAAGAGCTGCCTCTCCTCTGTCTGACATTCATCCCTGCATGGCCCAGGACTAATAGTAGGGGAGAAATTACATGCTGCTCCCATTGTCATGCTCGCCTCCCTCTTCAAGGTTTTCACTCTGACTCCTGACACAACCTAGAAATTTTCCCTTTGCTAAGTCAGCCAGTCTCAGACCAAAGCCTTCACCACCCGAATCCCCAGAGGTGAAATTCACGGTGATCTGGCCATGGCTGTTTGGGTATTCTAACTAACAGTAGGGACAAGACTCCGTGAGACTCCACTATTCTGGGGTTGATGATCCTTTGAGTTCTGACTCGGGATCTCTGACTCCTCTCTCTAGCGACCTGAAAGTCTAGGACTCGAAGCAAGTGTGACACATCTGCTTACCCCTGCCACGTGCTACCCAGGGCTTAAAGAAGCAGGACTTTTGGGGTACCTCTCTCTTCTGGGTTGGTTGCTACCTTTAGCTCAGGGTCCTCACACTTTTTTAATATTCCCATGACCTGGAGGCCTGTCCCCTCAAAGTACAGCTTTTAGTTCCCTGAGACCACCAAGGAGGGTGTAAAGGTGGCCCGTCTGAGCACAACTATCTGTGGTCACTCATGGCTGGTGGCATGGGAGGGATTCTGTGATGTTCCTCCTTTTATAATTTGAATGTTTCTTCAGTCCTTGGGGTCCCCAGCTTGACTCTTGACATGATCTGGAATTGCTCCCTGTGCTAACCTGAGGCTGAACTCTTAGATAAAGTGCCTCACTTCCAAGAGATGCCCTAAAAGAAAATGACTGGAATTCATCACACCAAAATAGCTCCATCGGTCCTGCAAAGGTTACCGCCAAGTTCATTTAGGGTCATCAACTTCACTCGTTAGACTAGTTTTCCACCCTCTGTTAAATAAGAATGTTCCAATTAGACCAAGGCCCACACTTCCCTTAGACTATTGATAGCTCTGCTCTGGGCCTCCTAGGCTGACAGCAGGGGGAGGACACAGTGTATCCCCTTTTTTCTGGGTGAGTAGTCCCCTCTATCCTCTCTCAGCTTCCTCACCTTAAATCTTGACCAAACTTCCAACTCTACCCTCCACACTGACATTGCTAAGAATTTCTGAAGTGGGTCAGAAACAGCTATATTATGGCCACAGCTATTGAGGGTCCTCTGAGGACTAGAACTTTGAGAATTGTATGAGACTCTCCTATTTTAGCATCACTGACTTCCTCAGTTCTCAGGTTTCTAACCTTGACTTGGAGTGGTATGTGGGACTCCTCCCTCTGCTGACCTGAGTCTGTTCAGCTCGGACAAATGCTTTAAGCTTATGAAGAACCAGAGTGGAGATTCAGAGGAACTCCTGCCTGGTGCCTCTGTGTGGCCCTCTGTGGCCCACTCTGTTATGGGGGAAATCATCAGCCCTCATTGAACTCACCTTAAAGCTAATCAGGGCTTGCTAGGATCTGCTACTTAGGCAGAATCAGACCTATTGCCACAAGATCAAGGCCTTTACCTCCCAGGAACACCAGTAGAGAACCCAGAGGAAATGAGAAGGTGTCTAGGCCAGACAGCTCTCGGGGTGCTTATGGCCACCCAAGGCAGAAAGCAAGATGTATTTTATGGGCCCCCTCCTGTTCTGGATGGTCAGTTCCTCATTCTTATTTCAAGGTCCTCATCTTGGTATTTTTCAGAAGCTGAGAGTCCCCTCTACTGACCTGAGCATGCCATCCTTAGACTAAGCATTCATTCCTTGAAAACCTTAAAAAAAAAAAAAAGTAGGATTCTCAACTTGTATCTCTTCCTGGGGGCATCAAGCTCTGAGACTTTGATCAGTAGAGAGTCCTTGTTTACAGAGGTCCTCATCTTGCCTCCTCTTTCATTTAAGTCTGGTGGGAAGTCTTACACAACTGCAAACAACTGAGCAAGGTCCCTACTGCAAGCCTTGCAGAGCATAGCTTCCTTTCCAAGGCTCCTTGTGAGATGGGGAAACTGTAACATGAGGCAGGAGGTACAGGACAGGCGGTGGGATAGCAGAGAAAATATCCTGATACTTTCCTTTGCTTCACCAACCAGATGTTGCCTATTACATAACTTTGATTTGAATAGATTTACCTTCTATAGGGAAAGGGCAGAGCACGATAATTTCATGAACTCTGGATCCTTACAGGTTATCTGACACTGCTTATGGATATGATAATATTCACACTTTTCTTTATTTATACCACTCATTTATTCAACATTAGAACCATATGTGCACATTCCAAAACAGTGTTTTTGGCATAGGGTCCTTTTTACTCTCCAGTACGTATTTTGCAGCAGTGAGAGGAAAAAAGAATCAACTCATTCGCTTGGCATCTCATCTCCAGTGAGAATGACCCACATCCTCAGTAATGCTTGGCATATCGTACACCCAAAACTTCTAGTTTGTGGAGTGGGGCACAGGACTCCTCCCATCGCTACCTCAGTTGGAAATTTCTTTCTTGTATACACAGTAAATTTTAAGACTACTTTCCCACTTCAGTATTAGTATTTAATACTGAGAGGTACTGACTGAGGGCCTGGCCCCTGCTGACCATAATTAATACTGAGAGGTACTGACTGAGGACCTGGTCCCTGCTGACCATAATTAATACTGAGAGGTACTGATTGAGGGCCTGGCCCCTGCTGACCATACTTAATACTGAGAGATACTGACTGAGGGCCTAGCCCCCGCTGACCATACTTAATACTGAGAGGTACTGACTGAAGGCCTGGCCCCTGCTGACCATACTTAATACTGAGAGGTACTGACCGAGGGCCTGGCCCCTGCTGACCATAATTAATACTGAGAGGTACTGATTGAGGGCCTGGCCCCTGCTGACCATACTTAATACTGAGAGATACTGACGGAGGGCCTAGCCCCTGCTGACCATACTTAATACTGAGAGGTACTGACTGAAGGCCTGGCCCCTGCTGACCATACTTAATACTGAGAGGAACTGACCGAGGGCCTGGCCCCTGCTGACCATACTTAATACTGAGAGGTACTGACTGAGGGCCTGCCCCCTGCTGACCATACTTAATACTGAGAGGAACTGACAGAGGGCCTGGCCCCTGCTGACCATACTTAATACTGAGAGGTACTGACAGAGGGCCATACTTAATACTGAGAGGTACTGACCGAGGGCCTGGCCCCTGCTGACCATACTTAATACTGAGAGGGACTGACTGAGGGCCTGGCCCCTGCTGACCATACTTAATACTGAGAGGAACTGACTGAGGGCCTGACCATACTTAATACTGAGAGGTACTGACTGAAGCCCTGGCCCCTGCTGACCATACTTAATACTGAGAGGAACTGACCAAGGGCCTGGCCCCTGCTGACCATACTTAATACTGAGAGGTCCTGACTGAGGGCCTGCCCCCTCCTGACCATACTTAATACGGAGAGGAACTG
>CAUYON010110267.1:0-12403 GCA_963573935.1 Arctocebus calabarensis | reverse complement strand
CTTCCTATTTAGGAACATGGTATTGATATGTTGCATTTTAGGTACATGGGGGATATTCATTTGGAGATGTCCTGTAGGCATTGATATACATGGATGTGAAGCTTAGGTTAGAGGGATAGGGACAGGATACAAAGATTTGAGACTTTGTGGCCTGTAGGCAGGACTGCATGGGCTTGCTTATTATTTAGATAGAGGCTGAGGGTAGTACATGACATTTAAGAGGTAGGTAGAAGATGAAGGACCTGAAAAGAAACATGTGTTGAAAGAGGAAGTAGGGAGAGTGGAAAAGGCATGAGGTCTTTGAGGCAATCATGTCAGCATTCAAACTTTGTTCTTGGTATGCTAATTATGTGACATTAGTTTGCCTAAACCTTTATTTCCTCATCTTTGGAATGAAAATAATACAGTCTATAATAACGTTGTTTAGAGAATAAATTGAAGTAATAGGGAAACAATAGGATGTTAGTTTTAGAGGTACCATTGGGGTTGGATTCGTTTTTTTTTGAGACAGAGTCTTGCTTTGTCATCCTTCATGTTAACTTCTGAGCTCAAGCAATCCACCTGCTTTGGCCTCCCAGAGTGCTGGGATTACAGGCATGAGCCTCCATGTCTAGCTTGGGATTAGATTCTTGTTTTGCTGTTTCCTTTTTTTTTCTTTTTTTGGCAGTTTTTGGCTGGGACTGGGTTTGAACCCGCTATCTCTGGCATATTGGGCTGGCACCCTGCTCCTTTAAGCCACAGGCACCACTCTGCTTTGTTGTTTCCTATCGGCATGACCTTTGGAAGCTATTCAGCTTTTGACCCATACATTTCAAATGGGGATAATTATGGTAATACCTTTCTCATAGGAATATTTCAAGATTTAAATGAGATAATGAACATAATGTGCTTAGCATAATTCCTGAGGCATAGTAGGAATTCAATAAATGTTTGCCTTGATGATGATATGATAAAAGTATCTGACAAAGAAAGGTTAGTGTATAGGTAACTTAGTAAGGATTGTCTTTCCCATCAGAATAGGGAGGGAGACCCATATCCTTCACAGAAGGTAGAACAGGACCCAAAAAAGAACCAAAAGAATGACAATGCACATTGATATTGCTGTTTGGCACATTATCTGATGAGTTTGGACAGGCCTCTCATGGATCCAATTTGGTTTAAGTCATTCATGCCAAGCTTGTGATGAAATGTGAATTCCCATTTAGGGAAAATGTACATTTCTGTCTTTCAGGCAAACACAGAGCAGCCCAAGCTGAGTAGAGATGAGCAGCGGGGTCGAGGTGCCCTTTTACAGGACATTTGCAAAGGGACCAAGCTAAAGAAGGTGACCAACATTAATGATCGGAGTGCACCCATCCTTGAAAGTGAGTCTAAGCTTTGCTTCCTAGTGAACGAGTAGGGTCCCAAGATTGACTTGGAGACTTGGATAAGCTGTCATTTTTTTTTTTTTTGCAGTTTTTGGCCCAGGCTGGGTTTGAACCCGCCACTCTGGCATATGGGGCTAGTGCCCCACACCTTTGAGCCATAGGCACCGCCCAGCTGTCATGTTTATTGATGGGGCTTGAGTGGGACAGTTTTATCCTGACATATCTTTCAGCTCTCTTTCCATGAATACTTTAGGAATTTTTTCTTTTTCTTTTCTTTTCTTTTTTTTTTTTTTTTTGAGATAGAGCCTCAAGCTGTCCCCCTGGGTAGAGTGCTGTGGCATCACAGCTCACAGCAACCTCCAATTCCTGGGCTCAAGCGATTCCCCTGCCTCAGCCACCCAAGTAGCTGGGACTACAGGCGCCCGCCACAATGCCTGGCCATTTTTTGGTTGCAGCTGGCATTGTTGTTTGGCGGGCCCGGCTGGATTTGAACCCGCCAGCTCAGGCGTACATGGCTGGCGCCTTAGCTGCTTGAGCCACAGGCGCCAAGCTGGAATTTTTTCTTTAAATGGGGCTCATTTATTGCCACTGTTCCAAATGTATGAAAATGTTAGAAAATAATCCCCCAACTCAACCTTCTCCCACATGACTTTTTCCCCAACACAGATAATTTTCCCAAACCCACAAACATAAATTGGTTCTGGTATTTCCATAAACAGCACAGTTAAGAAATAATTCAGAGAAAATTTTAACAGGATTTTCAGATTATATCCATTCAGAAATTTTATTTTTTTGAGACGAAGTCTCTGTTGCCCTGGGTAGAGTACCATGGCATCATATCTCACAGCAGCTTCAAACTCTTGGGCTCAAGTGATCCTCTTGCCTCAGCCTCCCGAGTAGCTGGAACTACAAGCGTCCACCACAATGCCCGGCTAGTTTTTCTATTTTTAGTAAAGAAGAGGTCTCTCTTTTGCTCAGGCTGGTCTTGAATTCCTGAGCTCAGGTAATCCTCTCCCTTAGGCCTCCCAGAGTCTAGGATTACAAGTGTGACCCGTAGTGCCCAGCCCAATTTTTCTTAATTTTTCTATTTTTAGTAAAAATTCTATTTTAGAGAAAGTGCTCAGGCTGGTCTAAAAGTCCTGACCTGATGCAGTCTGTCCACCTTGACCTCCCAGAGTGGTAGGATTATAGGCATGAGCATAATACCTGGCCCCTTAGAAGTTTTTTCTTGACCTGTGTGAAGCATTCTAAAGGTTAAGATTATCGTCTCCTACTATAACTAATGCTTATTAGGGCAATTCCTTGCCTCTTCTCTGAGGAGACTACCACATTCCTAGAAACCTGTTGGCTGAAGCCAAGGATAGTTACATAATTTGCAACAAGTGTCCATTCTCGTAGGCCTCTAGAGAGTTTGTTTACTTCTGAGTCCCTGAGCTATCAGCCCTTCTTTTATCTGGAGAGGTAAGCCCAGAAAACTCTGTTGAACATTTCTTTCCCAGTTATCACTTTGCCCTAAATAAGAGAAGATTGGCTCCTAGTTCTTTTTGTTCTTTCATCACAGCAAAGAGTTTCATCCCTTCATGAAGCTGTGGAACTGAAAGGCCTAGCTTTTTTTAAGTAGAAAAACAAAAGCAAGCCTGATTGGTTTGCAAATTATAACTCAGATACAGGAGGAGTCTCTCCTCAGGATTGCTTTGGCCACTAACTTAGAGCATATAAACTGAAAACCCTAATGGTATGCTTTGCAGAGCCCAAAGCAAGCAGCGGCGGTTATGGCTCTGGAATAGCTGCCCTGCAGCCCAAGGGAGGGCTATTCCAAGGAGGAGTGCCGAAGCTTCGACCTGTGGGAGCCAAGGACACTTCAGGTACCTTATAAATTCTGTCTTTTTGTTTTTGTTTTTGTTTTTTTTGAGACAGAGTTTCACTTTGTCACTCTGAGTAGAGTAATATGGCATCACAGCTCACAGCAACCTCAAACTCTTGGGCTAAGTGATTCTCTTGTCTCAGCCTCCGAAGTACCTGGGACTACAGATGTCTGCCACCATGTCTGGCTTTTTTTTTTTTTAAGAGACGTGGTCTTGGCTCGGCGCCTGTAGCTCAACAGGCTAAGGTGCCAGCCACGTACACCTAAGCTGGCAGGTTCGAATCCAGCCCGAGTCTGCCAAACAATAATGACGACTGCAACCAAAAAAGGGCCAGGCCTTGTGGCGGGCGCCTGTAGTCCCAGCTACTTGGGAGGCAGAGGCAAGAGACTCACCTGAACCCAGGAATTGGAGGTTGCTGTGAGCTGTGATGCCACAGCACTATCTATACAGGGTGACAGCTTGAGGCTCTGTCTCAAAAAAAAGAGATGTGGTCTTGCTCTGGCTCAAGCAGGGCTCGAACTCTTTTTTTTTTGAGATAGAGCCTCAAGCTGTCACTCTGGATAGAGTGCTGTGGCATCACAGCTACCTCTGTGTAGCTATCACAGATAGCTCACAGGAACCTCTAATTCCTGGGCTCAAGCAAGTCTCCTGCCTCCACCTCCCAAGTAGCTGGGACTACAGGCGCCCACCACAACGCCTGGACATTTTTTGGTTGCAGCCATCATTGTTGTTTGGTGGTCTGGGCTGGATTTGAACCCGCCAGCTCAGGTGTATATGGCTGGCGCCTTAGCCCGTTGAGCCACAGGCGCCGAACCTCAAACTCTTGAGCTCAGAGAATCCACCCATCTCCGCTTCCCAAGTGCTGGGATTGTAGGCATGAGCCACGTGCTTGGCCCTTCTATAAGTACTTTCTTAGGATATTTCCTGATCATAATAATTTTTGTTTTTTGTTTTTTGTTTTTTTTGAGACAGAGCCTCAAGCTGTCACCCTGGGTAGAATGTCATGGCATTACAGCTAACAGCAACCTCCAATTCCTAGGCTCAAGCGAGTCTCCTGCCTCTGCCTCCCAAGTAGCTGGGACTACAGGTGCCCGCCACAACACCCGGCTATTTTTGTTTGGGTTGCAGCCACCATTGTTGGTTGGCAGGTCTGGGCTGGATTCGAACCTGCCAGCTCAGATTTACATGGCTGGCGCCTTAGCCCGCTGAGCCACAGGTGCCGAGCCAGATCATAATAATTTTTGAATTGTCCCATGTGAGCCAGCTCAGCTTGAGTGTGGTAGAGATAGCAGGAAGGAGGAGTGGGAGCAGAGGAGGAGATACAAACTACAATAGAGTAAAAGATGAGGGATTAAATAAAAATGTATTCAACTTGAATAAAGAAAGTGTGGTATATGTACAGAATAGAATACTATGCAGCTGGCTTGGTGCCCGTAGCACAGTGATTATGGCGCCAGCTGCGTACATTGAGGCTGGGGGCCGTCAAACCTGGCCCGAGACAGCTAAACAACAATGACAACTGTAACAAAAAATAGTTGAGCATTGTGGCAGGTGCCTGTAGTCCTCGCTACTTGGGAGGCTGAGGCAAGAGAATCGCTTAAACCCAAGAGTTTGAGGTTGCTGTGAGCTGTGACGCCACGGCACTCTACCAATGGCAATATCATGAGACTCTGTCTCCAAAAAATAAATAAATAAATACTATGTAGACTTAAAAAATGAAATTCTCAATATGGATGAAGGAGGATGATACCTGGAGGATGTTATAGTAAGTGAAATAAGTCATGCACAAAAAAACAAGTACTCATTTATACTTGAGATCTAAAACAGTCCAAACGCATTCATTGAAGTAGAGAGTAAAATGGTGTTACTAGAGGCTAGGGGAGATCAGAATGGGCGATGGAGGAAGGGAAGGTGTTAGTCAAAGGGTACAAAATTTTAGTTAGGAGGAGTAAGTTTTAATGATCTGTTGCATGGCATGGTGACTGTAGTTAATGGTGAGGTATATTTCAAAATTGCTGAAAGAGTAAATATTCTCACCATAAAGAAATAAGTTGTGATGTGATAGATTTGTTAATCAGCTTAATTTAATCATTCCATAGTGTATATATATAACATTACATTGTACCCAGAAATATATATAATTTTTTTTTTTGCAGTTTTGGCCAGGCTAGGCTCTAACCTGCCATCCCCAGTATATGGGGCCAGCGCCCTACTCCTTAAGCCACAGGCACCGCCCAATATATACAATTATTATTTGTTAAAAATAAGAGTAAATTTTAAAAAATTAAAAAGTAAATTTAAATAAAAATAAATATGCCGGGAACAGTAGCTAACCCCTGTAATCCTAGCACTCCGGGAGGCCAATGCAGGTGAATCACTTGAGCTCATGAGTTTGACCCAGTCTCTAAAAAATAGCCGGGTATTGTGGCAGGCGCCTATAGTCCCAGCTACTCTGGAGGCTGAGGCAAGAGAATTGATTGAGCCCAAGAGTTTCAGGTTGTTGTGAGCTATGACACTGCGACATTCTACTAAGGGTGACAAAGTTAGACTCTATCTCCAAAAAAAAAAAGAAACATGTATTCATCTTATATCTGTCCTGTTTGTTAATGGGATCTGAGCTTGAAACCAGATTAAAATCCGGATGTATGCAGGTACTTTTTCCCTGCTGCCATGCAGGTTGCACTAAGGCTGGGTGAAATAGAAATACCAGGGTGGTACCTGTAGCTCAGCGATTAGGGCACCGGCCCCATAAACTGGGGGTGATGGGTTTAAACCTGGCCCTAGCCGAACTGCAAAACAAAAAAATAGCCGAGTGTTGTAGTGGGTGCCTGTGGTCCCAGCTACTCGGGAGGCTGAGGCAAGAGAATTGCCTAAGCCCAAAAGCTGGAGGTTGCTGTGAACTGTGTGACGCCACGACACTCTACCAAGGGCCATAGAATGAGACTCTGTCTCTACAAAAAAAATGATGGCGCCTGTGGCTCAAAGGAGTAAGGGCTCCAGCCCCATATGCCGGAGGTGGTGGGTTCAAACCCAGCCCCAGCCAAAAATTGCAGAAGAAAAGAAATACTCACCAGTATATATCTAGCTCTGTTGACCCAGTGTTGTCTGATGTATTTTTAGAGAACCTAGCTGGTAAGCCAGCCGTGCAAGTCCCCAGTTCTCGAGCTGCTGCCCCAAGACCTCCAGTGTCTACAGCCAGTGGACGTCCTCAAGATGATACAGATAGCAGCCGGGCCTCACTCCCAGAACTGCCCCGGATGCAGAGACCCTCTTTACCGGACCTCTCTCGGCCCAATACCACCAGCAATACGGGCATGAAGCACAGCTCCTCTGCCCCTCCCCCGCCACCCCCAGGGCGGCGTGCCAACGCACCCCCTGCGCCTCTGCCTATGCACAGCAGCAAAGCCCCAGCCTACAATAGAGAGAAACCCTTGCCTCCAACGCCTGGACAAAGGCTTCACCCTGGTCGAGAGGGACCTCCTGCTCCACCCTCAGTCAAACCACCTCCTTCCCCTGTGAATATCAGAACGGGACCAAGTGGCCAGTCTCTGGCCCCTCCTCCTCCGCCTTATCGTCAGCCTCCTGGGGTTCCCAATGGACCTTCCAGTCCCACTAATGAGTCAGCTCCTGAGCTGCCACAGAGACATAATTCTTTGCATAGGAAGACACCAGGGCCTGTCAGAGGCCTAGCACCACCTCCACCCACCTCAGCCTCCCCCTCTTTACTGAGTAATAGGCCACCTCCCCCAACCCGAGACCCTCCCAGTCGGGGAGCAGGTAAGTGTTGAGAAGCACCTTTTTTTCCTTTTATACTATGAATTGAGTTTATCTTTTCAACCTGTTCCCCCAAAACAAACCTTCAGTGATTGAGGACCCAGTAAGAATTCATATATTCATCTCTTTTTTTTTTTGTTTTGCAGTTTTTGGCCGGGCGGGGAATGTGTTAGACTCCGTTGTTAGGGAAATAGCCCAATAAATAGCAAAGACAAAGAGTTTCTGTTGTGGACAGTCAAGCCAATAAACCAGCAAAATATTTAAATACATAGTATGTAGTATGCTTTAGAAAAATACAAAGCATGGGGGGATTGGTGTTCTGTCACTAATAGGCACAATATAAGGGTACATGGCACACCTCCTGGGTGGGTGCAAATGCAAACATTGTGACCTGATCATGTGTACCCTCATATTAGCCTGAAAGAAAAAAGAAAAATACAAAACATAAAAGGAGAATAGGAGTGGGGGTAGTGTGGTGGTCTTTTAAATTGGAGAAGGGGGTAGAGTGAGGAAAGTCTTCACTGATTGGGTGATAATTTGGTAAAAATCTGAAGGAAGGATGAGCACTCTAAGGAGTTATGGGGAGAATAGCTATTGTAGGCAATAAGAACAACAAAAACAAAGGTTCTGAGGTAGAAGTACTCTTGACAGGTCTTTTTGGGGAAAGCAAGAGAGCCATGGTGGCAGGACTAGAATAAGTAAGAGACAGAGTGGGAGGACATGGAAGTCAGAAAGCTAGATCTCTGGGGAAGAGCATTCTAGGACTTTGCAGAGACTTTGGGTTTAACTCTGTGTGAGATGGGCAGCCACTGGAGGGTTTTGCACAGAGAAGTAGCGTAATTTGATTTATCTTTTAAAAAGATCACTAGCTTTGGTGTTGAGAACAAACCGTAGAAGACAAAGATGGCAAAAGGAGCCCGTGTCAGAGGCTATTGCAGTAAACTGGGCAGATAAGACTAATACTGCAGCAAGTTTGGGGGAAGAGAGTTGTTCGGTTTTGTACAAGTTTGAGATGCCTGTTAAACATTCATGAGGAAATAATGAATTGGTGATTGGTTCCCAAACTCTGAAGTTCAGTGGAGAGGTTTAGACTAAAGAGGTATTTTTGGGTGGCATCAAAAATGACATGTTGGATGAAATCACCTGGGGAATAGCCAACAAGAGGCATGAGGCCTGTGGCTCTCCTACAGTAGAGGCAAGAGAGTTAAAGGATACCCAACAGTGGAAACTGAGAAGAGCCTCTAGTGAGGAAGGAAAAAGTAGAGAAACCAAGAACAGTGGAAAAACTCCAACGTAGAGTGGGTGATCACCTGTGTTCAGTGCTGCAGATGGTGAGATAAGTTGAAGACTGAGGATTGACACGTTGGTCTTATAGTAATTGAGGACTCTTGAGTAGTTTCCATGAGTGGTAGAGGGTGAAGGTAAAAGCTTATTTGGAGTGAGTTCAAGAATACAAGAATAGGGGTGGCACCTGCGGCTCAAAGGAGTAGGGCACTGGCCCCATTGGCTGGAGGTGGCGGGTTCAAACCCAGCCCCCGCCAAAAACAACAACAACAACAAAAATAAGAATACAAGAATAGGAGGAGAGGAATTGGAGATATTTATAGAAATCTAAGGAGTTTGCTGTAAAGGAAAAGGGTGTGAAGATACTTGATTGCTGGAGGAGGAGGCAAGGTTAAGAGTTGAGGGTTTTTTTATACTGCAATTTGGGACATCTATTTGTATTCTGATGGAATGAGTAGCATGAAACCAGTAGAGAGGGAAAAAATTTAGTTGGGAGAGAGAGGACAGGATTGCCTAACCAATGTCCTTGAGGAGGCAAGAGAAGATGGAGTCTGATCCATAGGTAAAGAGCTGGCCTTATATAGTAACACAGATAGTTCTTCCATAGTAACAGGAGGGAAGACAGCAAATACGCATAGAGAAGCAAGAGGGTAGGTGGGTGTAGTGGTAAGAGAATGTGGAAAGTTTCTTCTAATTTTCTTCTGTTTTCTTGGTGAAACAGAAAGCAAGAACATCAGCTGTGAACAGGGGGAGGAAAGGAGAAGGGGATTTGAGGAGAGAGAAGAGGCATAAAATGGTCGTCTGGAGCATGGGAGAGTGAATGGACTAGGGAAATGTGCTTGGATAGCCAACCTCATGAAAGGCCCACTAGAGGTTAGGGGGAAATGTGCGATTAATCAGCATGCTGTGTGTTTAGCAGAATAAGAGTGGGATCGTATTTAACCAGCACTAGCATTTTTAAGGCATTGTAACTGTGAGGGAGAGTGGGGCAGCAAAGTAAAGAGTATGTAGGGAAGTGATTGTAATAATGGGTTTTGGAGCCTACACTGGGTGAGAAGGAAATTAAACTCTAGAACAGGGTGGCAGCTGTGGCTCAAAGGAGTAGGGCACCGGCTCCATATGCTGGAGGTGGCGGGTTCAAACCCAGCCCCAGCCAAAAACTACAAAAAAAAAAAAAAGGAAACAGTGGTTCTTAACCTTCCTAATGCCGCAGTGTATTTTCATTGTTTCAGTGAAAATGTCGTGACTCACAGGTTGAGAACCGCTGCCCTAGAACAAGGTAGAAGAGGTTGGCATGCTTTTTACAAAATAGCATCAGTGAGATTTGATGGTGCCCATAACAACTCTCTGGGGCCTTATTAGACCCAGGAATTTTGGCTGTTATATTCCTGTATCACTGGACTTTGAGCCATACCCTCCACAAGTGGCTTTTGAGCTTTTATTTTATTTTAATGTTAGTCTTTCCAGGTATGGAACATTGATTAAGAAGTTATGTCGTCAAGAAGCAGATACTGGGTGGCACCTGTGGCTCAAAGGAGTCGGGCGCCAGCCCCATAAAATAAATAAATAAATTGAAACTACTAATTATTAAAAAAAAAACAAAAAAAACACAGATATTAGAAACCCAATGGGTCGGGTGGCACCTGTTGCTCAAGGAGTAGGGCGCCGGCCCCATATACCAAAGGTGGCAGGTTCAAACCCAGCCCCGGCCCACAACTGCAAAAAAAAAAAAAAAAAAAACCCAATGAGTCTTTGCCACTGCTTTGTTAAGTACGTACAGATTTGTGGTCTAGAGCTAGCAATCTAAAATAGAGCAGTCTAGCAGTAGCCTGGTACATTCCTAACCCCCTGTCTCCCTAGCTTTACCCATAAGGAGGTAGCTAAGTTGGCCCTTAATTCTATAAAGTTCATTTTATTTTATCTTATTTATTTATTTTTGTAGAGACAGAGTCTCACTTTATGACCCTAGGTAGAGTGCTATGGCGTCACACAGTTCACAGTAACCTCCAACTCCTGGGCCTAGGTTGATTTCTCTTGCCTCAGCCTCCCAAGTAGCTGGGACTACAGGCGCCCACCATAACGCCTGGCTATTTTTTTGTTGCAGTTTGGCTGGGGCCGGGTTTGAACCCACTACCCTTGGTATATGGGGCTGGCTCCCCACTGACTGAGCCACAGGTACTGTCCTATCTTATTTATTTTATTTTTGAGACAGAGTCTCAAGCTGTTTCCCTTGGTAGAATGCCATGGAGTCATAACTCAGCAACCTCCAATTCTTGGGCTCAGATGATCCTCTGTTTTTCTATTTTTAGGAGAGATGAGGTCTTGCTTTTGCTCAAGTTGGTCTCATGAGCTCAAGCTATCCACTTGTCTTGGCGTCCCAGACTGCTAAGATTACAGGCATGAGCCACCACTGACCTGGCCTAATGTTCAAGTTTAAAAAAAATTTTTTTAAACCCTTCATTTGAGCACAGCTCCTATTTTCTAACTCCATTCAGAAATAGAAGCCAAGAACAATGCAGTTTCTGAGGGTTGCTCTGAGTAGTTTTAAATGTCTGAAGACTTCTAACTTCCTACTTCTTAATTCTTTGTGGCTTCTTTAGAAAATTTTGAAGTTATGAGCCTTGTTCTTCTGTCCATTAGTCATCACCAATTTTGAGACCTGGCAGAGGCCTCAGCTTGGTTTCCTTATCAGAAATCACAGCAGCAGTTCTTAAGAGTGATACACTGGGGGCGGTGCCTGTGGCTCATCGAGTAGGGCGCCGGCCCCATATACCAAAGGTGGTGGGTCCAAACCCGGCCGCAGCCTAACTGCAAAACAGAAAAATAGCCAGGCATTGTGGCAGGCGCCTGTAGTCCCAGCTACTCGGGAGGCTGAGGCAAGAGAGTCGCCTAAGCCCAGGAGTTGGAGGTTGCTGTGAGCTGTGTGACGCCATGGCACTCTACCGAGGGCAATAAAGTGAGACTGTCTCTACAAAAAAAAAAAAAAGAGTGATACACTGAAGAAAAATTGAGATATTTAAGTTAGCTCATTTGAGTTTTGGCTATATTTGTTGTAGGACATTGGGCAGATCACTGATTCTCTGAGTTAGTTCCCCATCTGTAAAATAAAAAGTACAGGGCAGTGTCCGTGGCTCATCGAGTAGGGTGCTGGCCCCATGTACTGAAGGTGGCGGGTTCAAACCCTTCCTTGGCCGAACTGCAAAACAGAAAAATAGCCAGACGTTGTGGCAGCCGCCTGTAGTCCCTGCTGCTCGGGAGGCTGAGGCAAGAGAATCGCTTAAGCCCAGGAGTTGGAGGTTGCTGTGACTTGTGCAATGCCACGGCACTCCACTGAGGGCGATAAATTGAGACTCTGTCTCTACAAAAAAAAAAAAAATAAAATAAATAAATAAATAAAATAAAATAAAATAAAATAAGTGAAAGTAGAGTGTGCTGATGAATGTTATTGATTTTATGCAGAGGGCTTCCAGTTCATAGACTTATCTCTTATTAAATCATAGTAATATTATATGATAATGTACTTCTGTCTCTATGTGAACTATTTACCTTTGAAAGGGTTGGACCCTTTTGCCTTCCTAGGGGACTTAGAGACCAAAAGACCAAAAAAACTTGGTCATGAGTGGTGCCCATAGTTCAGTGGGTAGGGCGCCAGCCACTCACTCAGGCTGGCGGGTTTGAACCTGGCCCGGGCCAGCTAAACAACAATGACAGCTGCAACAACAAAAACAGCAGGGTGTTGTGGTGGGCGCCTGCAGTCCCAGCTACTTGGGAGGCTGAGGCAAGAGAATCGCTTAAGCCCAAGAGTTGTAGGTTGCTGTGAGCAGTGACACCACAGCGCTCTTCTGAGGCGACATAGTGAGACTGTCTCAAGAAAAAAAAAGTTTGGTTATGCATTTATAGAGTTTGTTTCCAGAATTTTTCCTTTGCCTGAGTAAAATACCTTTTTTCCATTTTTAAGGGATTTGTGTGTGTGTGTGAGACAGAGCCTCAGCTGTCACCTGGGTAGAGTGCTGTGGCATCACAACTCATAGCAACCTTCAATTCCTAGGCTCAAGCAAGTCTCCTGCCTCTGCTTCTCAAGTAGCTGGGACTACAGGTGCCTGCCACAACACC
>CAUYON010110263.1:0-24424 GCA_963573935.1 Arctocebus calabarensis | reverse complement strand
CAACGGGCTAAGGCGCCAGCCACGTACACCTGAGCTGGCAGGTTCGGATCCAGCCCGCCAAACAACAATGACGGCTGCAACCAAAAAATGGCCGGGCGTTGTGGCGGGCACCTGTGGTGCCCGCTACTTGGGAGGTGGAGGCAAGAGACTCACTTGAGCCCAGGAATTGGAGGTTGCTGTGAGCTGTAATGCCATGGCACTCTATCCAGGGTGACAGCTTGAGGCTCTGTCTCAAAAAAAAAAAAATATTAACGAGTGAAAAATCCTTGGGGTAAAAGGAACCTAGGCCTTGTCCTCACAAGGTGAGGAAGGTGACCCCTAACCTCTCTCCAAAGCCAAAATACCCAAAGAGGATATACCCTGAGTTAGAAAGGGTGGTCTATTGATAATTTGCTTATTGATTAAGGAATCTTAACTAGGAAATTATTTGTCTACCATAGTTATAGGTTGGGAATTAAAATATATTAGTTTCATTTGAATCTTTATAACAGTAGCTTTGAACTTAGAAATATAGAGTTCAAATTTAAATTACTCACCCAGTTGGGAAAACACTCAATCAGTAAATTAAATTTTAGGTCTTCTAAGTTGGTGGGCTAAGTAGGGTCTGTCATCCACAGAAAAGATAAAATTCTTTCTGAAGAAAATCATCCTCAATCTAGGATTCTTCTAAGTCACAAATATCAACTACAGTAAATATGAACTCATAGTAAAAAGAAAAATTGCCAGAAATATAGGAAGAGAAGTCAGTAGAAACAGATTTCAATCTCTATGAATTACAGATACAGAAATTTCCAAAATAAAATATGAAATGACAATATGTAAAATACGTTTCTTTGTGTCTTAGTATGTATATGGACAAGTTAGTCTGGCTAGAAAATACAAATATAAGCATAAAAAATTTAAAGAAATGAAAGATGGAATTGAAAATGAATTAAGGAACAAAAAAATATCAGAGATGACCAAATTTGGAAAAATCATTGAAATGTAAAAGTTAATAGATAAATTAAATGGCATATAGGCGCTGAAGAGAGAATTCTTAAACAGTATGAGGGATATAAAGAAGTAAATGCAATACAGGAACAGTTGGAGATAGAAATTTGAAAGGTTAAGAGATGTTAGAAAGAAAAAGTTAAAGATGCATTTAATTGGAGGTCCAGATGAAATGGGGAGAGAGTGGTTAACATAATACCTGAGAATTTTCCAGAATTAACATAAATCCATAGAAACAGGAAGCACAAGATATACTAAATATGAGTTTACTACCAAGTACATGATAGTAAAACTACAAGGTACCAAAGACAAGGAAAAGTATTAAAGCAGTTAAGAAGAAAAAACACATCACCTACAAAAGAACAACAGACTGACACTAGACTTTTTTTATCCCCCCTAGCATTATTGAGGTATAATTTATATATAATAAGACTCTTCTATTTTAAGACTGAAGATTGATGAATATGGACATTTGTATATAGGCGTGTAACTGTCATCACAATTAATTAAAGATCTGGAATATTTCTGTCATCCCAGAAACTTCCCTCTTGCTTCTTCAAAGTCAGTTTTTCCCCTAGTCCTAGGTAAACACTCATTTCCTGACACTAGAGTTTTTTTTTTCTAGAATGTCATGTAAAGATCTCATATAAATATCATGTAAATAGGCATGCAGGATTCATACAATATCTAATCTTTTGTGTTAATAATAAGTGCAATAATTGAAGCCAGAAGACAGTAGAACAATACACATATCATCAAAATAGTCATCAAAACTTCCCTTCAAGAGTGATGGTGGGATTCCAGTTCTGGTTAAGATGAAGTAAATATACCCTGTCCTTTCTCTCTTAATAAATATTACTAAAAACTTTGAACAGAATGCCTGGAGCAGCTATCAGAGAACTTTGGAAAGTAAATGGTAAATGGACAAACAAAATAAATAAAATGGCAGACCTATCCAAGCCTGTCAGTAATTACATTAAATGTAAATGATCTAGAGAAAGAAAGAGGGAATGGGATGAGGGAAAGGGGAGAGAGACAAGGAGGGAGGGGTGTGGGGTCTCGGTGTGTGACACACCCTTTGAGGGCAAGACACAATCATAAGAGGGACTTTACCAAACAAATGCAATCAGTATAACCTGGTTTCCTGTACCCTCAATGAATCCTCAACAATAACAAAACAAAAAACAATAGAAATGTAAATGATCTAAAAATATGAACTAAAAGGCAAAATATTATCAGATGGTATTTAAAAAGAGACCCAGCTATGTTCTGTTTATAAGAAATTCGCTTTAAATACAATAATAAAAAGATATACCATATATGTACTAATCAAAACAAAGAGAAAGGAAAATTACCAAAGATTAAGGAGGACATTACATAATGATGAAAGGATAAGTTCACCAAGAAGAATTGAGTCCTAAATATGTATATATCTAAAATAACAGAGCTTCAAAATACACAAAGTAAAAACTGACAGAATTGAAAGGAGAAATGGAAAAATCCATAATTATTATTGGAGACGTCAACATTTCTCTCTCAGTAATGTACATAACAAGTAGATCATCAAGCACCTGAACCTAATCGACATCTGTAGAACATTCTATCCAACAACTATAGAATACATATATTTTTCAAGTGCACATTTACCAAGATGGATGTTATCCTGGGTCAAAAATAACCTTAACAAGTTTAAAAGAACTGGAATTATATAATATATGTCCTTTATAATGGTTTTAAAATAGAAATGAATAACATATACATGGAAAAATATCCCTAAAACTTGGAAATTAAAATGCTCTCAAATAATCCATTGGTCAAAGAAGAAATGTCAAGGGATACTAGAAAATTTTTTGAATTGAACAAAAATGTAGGTATAATATATCAAAATGTATGGCATTCTTCTAAAGCACTGCATAGAAGGAAATTTATAACATTAAATGCTTGTATTAGAAAAGGATATATCAGTAATTTAGGTTTTAAATCTAGAAAAAAGAATAAAACCATAACAAACTGAAAAAGGCAAATTATAAAGGCAGAATTAATGAAATTGAAAATAGTAAAACATTAAAGAAAATCAATAAAACCAAAAACTGGTTCTGTGAAAAGAAGCCAGACTAACCAAAAAATAAAGGGGGAATGACCACTGTCAGGAACGAGGAAGGGGACATCACTATAGCCATGGAAAAGATAATTAAGGAGTACTATAAGCAAGTATAATCACATAAATTTTGCAATGTAAATAAAATGGACCAATTTTTTTTTTTTTGGTAGAGACAGAGTCTCCCTTTATCGCCCTCAGTAGAGTGCCATGGCGTCACACAGCTCACAGCAACCTCTAGCTCCTAGGTTTAGGCGATTCTCTTGCCTCAGCCTCCCAAGTAGCTAGGATTACAAGCGCCCACCAGAATGCCCAGCTATGGACCATTTTTTTTAAATTAACTTTTTCTTTAGACAGAGTTTCACTATGTTGCCCTTGGTAGAGTTCCTTGGCATCACAGCTTACAGCAGCCTCAAACTCTTGGGCTTAAGCAAGTCTCTTGCCTCAGCCCCCCAAGTAGCTGGGACTACAAGCACCTGCCACAGCATCCAGCTGTTTTTTTTTGTTGTTGTTGTCATTGATGTTTAGCAGGCCCAGGCTGGGTTCAAACCCAACAACCCCAGTGTATGTGGCCGGTGCCCTAACCACTGATCTACAGGTGCTGAGTCTGGACCAATTTTTTTTTGAGAGCCACAACTACTAAAATTTACTTAAGAAATTAAAGAATTTGTAGTTAAAATTTTTCTGAAAAAACAAAAACAAAACCTATAAGCCAAGATATTTCTTTCTGGAAAATTCTTTACATTAATTCTAAATAGCTTCTTCTAGAAAAAAATAGAAGAGTAGGAAATATTTCCCAAACTGGCATTACATTGATAATAAAACCAAAGAAAATATAAGAATAGTACAGATCTTCCATGACCACTGACACAAAATCCTTAGCAGCATGTTTACAAATTCAGTCCCCAGAACATTGTATCACAGCCATGTGGTATTGATCTTAAAATGTAAAGTGTGTTCACCTATAATCAGTCTGTGTAATATTAAGTCTAAAGAAGAATTGTTGCCCGCTAAACCCTTATATTTGTCAGAATTGAATATCCTTTTGTGGTAAAAGTTCTCAGCAAAGTAGGAATAGAAGGAAACTTCTATAAACTGTTAAAGGTAAGGTAAGCACTGTATTTAACTTCATACCTTATGGTGAAGTGCTTTCCCCTGAGATCAGACAACATAGGGTATCTACCCTTAACACTTAACTTAGTATCATACTAGAAATCTTATCCAGTATAATAAGGTCAGACAACATAGGGTAGCTACAGTATAATAAGATCAGTATAATCTTAAGATTATAATAAGAACAGTATAATAAGATCAGACAACATAGGGTATCTACCCTTAACACTTAACTTAGTATCATACTAGAAATCTTATCCAGTAGAATAAGGTAAGAAAAACAAAAAGAAAACTGACCATATTTATAAATGACGTGATTGTCTATGTAGAAAAGTTGAAGTAATCTGTAAGTGCTTGTAAATAATAAATGCAATTAGTAGACAAAGTCAGCATTTGGAAATCCAGCATATTTCTATGTACTAGCCATCAACAGTTGGTGATTTTAAACATAGGATTTATTGTTAAGCCACTATCACTGAAAAAATAATTTATTACTCACAGATTTTAAGAGGAGGGGGGCATGGAACACGATGTAAGGCCACACAGGGAAGCACCAAGCTCTATCAGGAGAAGGAGGGAGCGGCAAGGTAAACAGGCTTATTCCTGTCTAGTTTAAATAATTTCTAGTTTGGGGAATAGGGACTATTTCTAGTTGTCTGGTCCTGGTCCTGGGGTGATTAGTGCAGTGGAATATAAAGAGTAGCCTGGAGTCTGAGAACTCTAAATAAGTGGTGGTTGGGGATATGTGAGCATTAGACTGGTTGGTTTGCATATGAAAGGTACACTTAAAGTTTAGTCTTTTACTATCCTTAGGAGTGGATTAGCCCTACCAGTGCCTGTGAGAATAAAAATGCATGATTAATTTAAATGGAACTGACATTTTAAATATTATTTACAATTTAAAAAAATCAGTTATTGGCTCGGCGCCTGTGGCTCAAACGACTAAGGCGCCAGCCACATACACCTGAGCTGGCGGGTTTGAATCCAGCCTGGGCCTGCCAAACAACAATGATGGCTGCAACCAAAAAAGCCAGGTGTTATGGCAGGCATCTGTAATCCCAGCTACTTGGGAGGGGAGGCAGGAGAATCGCTTGAGCCCGGGAGTTGGAGGTTGCTGAGAGCTGTGATGCTATGGCACTCTACCCAGGGTGACAGTTTGAGGCTCTGTCTCAAAAAAAAAAATGAACAAGAAACAAAATCAGAAAATGGGCAAAGTATTTCAACAGACATATCACCAAAGAAGATATAGTTGGCAAATAAGCACATGAAAAGATGCTCAATTCATGAACCATTAGCAAAACTCAACATGACAATGAAATACCACTCCACACCATTTATAGGATGGCTATAACTTTTTGAAAAACAACAGTCTTAAGTACTGATATTGATATGAAATGGCTGGAATGCTCATATTTTCCTAGTGAACATACAAAACAGTACAGCCACTTTGGAAAACAGTTTGCCTGCTTGTTATAAAGTTAACCTTATTCTTATCTAATGTCCTGGTAATTCTACCCCTGTGCATTTACTCTGGACGAGTGACAACTTATTTACACACAAAAACCTGTACCAGAATTCATGATTCACCAAAATGGAAAACAACCTAAAAATATTTTCGTGGGTGAATGGATAAAAACCTTTTCCATGTCCATATAGGGAATACTGCTCAGGAATATAAAGGAATGTGTTACAGATACACAAATAACAGGTAAATCACAAAGCATGAGGGAAGTTTCTGGAGTGATGGAATTTTTAAATGAAATATCTGAAACAAAATTATAGTAAAAGGCTACCAGTAAAGGAACAAAGATACATTTAAAGATGGAAATATAAGCACTCTGGGAGGCCAAAGCAGGTGGATTGCTTGAGCTGAGGAGTTCAAGATCACCCTGAGCAACAGTGAGACCTTGTATCAACTACAAATAGAAAAATTAGCCAGGCATTGTGGTGGGCGCTTGTGGTCCCAGCTACTTGGGAGGCTGAGACAAAGGCTCTCTTGAGACCAAGAGTTTGAAGTTGCCGTGAGCTGTGATGCTATGACACATGACCCAGGGCAACAAAGTAAAATTCTGTCTTAAAACAAAAACAAAAGATGCAAATATATAGAAGGTATGATGACAACATCACATCACAAGTAAACTTGAAGGCAGTATTTGGGATGAACAGGGATGTCTAACAATGGAAAAAGGCACAACTTATGAAGAGGAAACACTATTATTATGTGCTTTTATGTATACAGTATTATATCAATGAATACATAAAGGCAAAACCTTTAGGAATTTAAGAATTTGATTTACAATGACAATTATATTAGAAATTTATAATATTTCTCTCAAGGTTGGAGGAGACAGGAAGAGAGGGGTAAATTCACACCAAATGGGCACAACACACACTATCTGGGTGATGGGCACCCGGCTTCTCTTGCCTCAGCCTCCTAAGTAGCTGGGACTACAGGCGCCTGCCACAACGCCCAGCTATTTTTGTTGTTGTTGTAGTCGTCATTGTTGTTTGGCAGGCCTGTGCCGGGTTCCACCCCGCCAGCCCCGGTGTATGTGGCTGGCGTCCTAGCCGCTGAGCTACAGGTGCCGAGCCAGAATATGCTATCTTATCACATTTCCATGGACTGTTTACAAAATTCATTCTAAACCTACCCACAAATAAAACCTTTAAAGATGTCAGAAATAGAATTTATGTCATGTTCTCTAATCCTAAGGACATAAAGCAATAAATAGTTTCAAGCTATTGGTTTGGATTGAATGACGGGCTAATAAGCTGTTATGAAGCTTATTAAACTAACACAGCTACCATTTGAACCTCAGCCTCTGGGGCTTAAGTGATTGTCTTGCCTCCCAAGTAGCTGGGACTATAGGCACCCACCACAACGCCTGGCTATTTTTTTGATGTAGTTGTCGTTGTTTGGCAGGCCCTGGCTGGGTTTGAACCCGCCAGCTCCAGTGTATGTGGCTGGTGCCCTACCCACTGAGCTACGGTTGCTGAGCTAAAAACAGAAAGAGCTGGTCTTTCAAAAAGACATCTTTAAGAAGTCTGGCCAAGAAAAATAGAGAAAATGTGAACATCGGGAATGAGACAGTAAAGACTGAACACAGACATGGATGAAATAAAGGAATTTTAAATTTTAGGCCAGAGAATTGGAAAGTCAATGGCTGGTTTTCTACGATAAATGGAAAACATATGAGTAGAGTTAAAATGACTAAAGACATTGAAACAGGCACTACGAAAAAGGAACAAAGTAAAGGTAGTTTGTAAAGAAAAATTTTATGTGATCTTCAGATAATGTATAATCCATATATGTACATACTATGGTTTGAACATGTCCCCTTCAAAATTTAGGCATTAAAACTTAATGGCCATTGTGATGATAATGGGAGAGTTAGGGCCTTTAGGAAATGATCATGTCATGAGTCTCCTCTTCTCCTGAGTGAGAGTATTAGGTGCTGTAATGAAAGGTCTTGCTGGAGGGAGTTAGTTCTGCTTGGCCTTCTGTCTTCTGCCACGTGAGAACTCAGTATTACTCCCCTCCAGAGGAGGTATAAGAACAAGCACCATCTTGGAAGCAGAGAGAAGCCTTCTCCACACCACTGAACCTGCTGGTATCTTGATCTTGGACTTGGCCTCCAAAATTGTGAGAAAACAAATTTCTGTTTTTTTAAATTACCCAGTCTGTGCTATTCCGATATAGCAGCACAAAATTGTATAAGACAATTATGTAAATATCCTAGATCCTAAGCTCTAGAATAATACTTAATAGATTTAACAAGAAATATGCAAGACCTATATGAGAACTTTATGAAAGCAAAATAGGGTATAAATAAATGGACACACCACTTATCTGCCTTGAAATACATATAAAGATACACATTCTCTTGAGAGAATATATTAATTTTAATGCAAAACTGTATGTTTCTTTTTTTAAAACTTAGAAATTTAAGAGCTTGATTTAAAACCACAATTGTATTGGAAGTTTATAATATTTGTCCCAACGTGGTGGGGGCAAATTCATACCTAGCAGGCACAATGTACACTATCCGGGTAAAGGGCACACTTGTAACTTTGACTCAGGTTGCACAAAAGCAATTAATGTAACTGTCTGGAAGAAAAAGTCAGTAAAAAATGCCAAAAAAAGACCCAGCTAAATTCCAGAACATAGATAAAGTTGTAATGGCTAAATAGCATAGTATTTGCTTAAGAATAAACAGTAGTTTGAGGGTACAAAATCGAGTCCACAGACACAGACACACATATATATGGAGCCTTAGAATCTGAGTAAAGCAATCAGATCAGTGGCAACAAGAGGAATTATTTAATAAGTGATGTTAGGGCAATTGACTATTCATTATGGGCAGCAGATCCCTACTTAATACCATAAATAAAAATAAATAGCAGACGGCTCGGTGCCTGTGGCTCAACGGGCTAAGGCGCCAGCCACGTACACCTGAGCTGGCGGGTTTGAATCCAGCCCCCGGGCCCGCCAAACAACAATGACGGCTGCAACCAAAAAAAAAAAAAAATGGCCAGGCATTGTGGCGGGTGCCTGTAGTCCCAGCGACTTGGGAGGCAGAGGCAAGAGACTCGCTTGAGCCCAGGAATTAGAGGTTGCTGTGAGCTGTGATGCCATAGCACTCTATCCAGGGTGAGCTCACAGCTTGAGGCTCTGTCTCAAAATAAATAAATAAATAAATAAATAGCAGATGGATTAAGGAACAGAATCCTGTTACTAAACAAGAACTGCAAGAAAACCAGAAAAAAGTATAAGAATATTTTCATGATATTGGCATGAGGAAACTTGCTGAACAAGATAAATAATAAAAAACTATAAAGAGAAAAATGCGACACAGCCAAGAATTAAAAAAAAAAAAAATCTGTAACAAGATACAAAGTTTAAAAGTGATAATAGACCAAAGAAAAATACTTGCAAAATATATAACAGAGTAAACATAAAAGTTCACCGTAAATTAATAAGAAAAATACCAAGAAATTAGGGAAAAAATAGAGAAATATGTGATAAGCAACTTACTAAAGGAGAAACCCAGTGACTTATGTGAAAAGATAACTGTACTTTGCTAGAGGCCAGAGAATAATTATTGTGTGTCAAACAATGCTTACTTAATTTCTCGCAGTCCATGAAATGAGTTCATTTAATAAGTGAGAAGATTAAGTCTTAGAACTAATAACTTACAGGTGTACATTTTTGCAGATATTGTAGCTTATGGAAGATTTCTATTCCTTTGTTTCTCTTGATCAAACTTTTTCTTTTTTTCTTTTTTTTTTTTCGGCAGAGTACGTCGCCCTGGGTAGAGTGCTGTGATGTCACAGCTCACAGCAGCCTCCGATTCTTGGGCTTAAGTGATTCTCTTGCCTCAGCTCCCAGGTAGCTGGAACTACAGGTACCCACCACAATGCCCAGCTATTTTTTGTTGCAGTTGTCATTGTTAGCTGGCCGGGGCCAGGTTCAAACCCGCCAGCCTAGGTGTATGTGGCTGGCCTGATAACCACTGTGCTGTGGGTGCCAAATGTTGATCAGACTTCTTAAAGATGTCTTTTTGAAAGATCAGCTCTCATTCTCTGATTCATGGTTGGTTTTTTTGTTGTTGTTGAGACAGAGTTTCACTTTGTTGCCCTCGGTAGAGTGCTGTGGCATCATAGCTCACAGCAATGTCAAACTCTTGAGCTCTAATGATCCTCTTGCCTTAGCCTCCTGAGTAGCTGGGACTACAAGCGCCCACTACAGTGCCCATCTATTTTTAGAGACAGGGTCTCGCTTTTGCTCAGGCTGGCCTGGAGCCTGTGAACAATCCACCCACCTTGGCCTGCCAGAGTGCTAGGATTATAGGCGTTAGCCACCACATTTGGCCTTTTTTTTTCTGAGCCAGGATCTTGCTCTTGTTCTCCCAGTGGCGCCATCCCAACTCACTGCCACCTTGAACTCTTGGGCTCAAGCAATCCTCCTGCCTCAGCCACCCAAGTAACTGGAGCTACAAGTGCACAACACCACAGACCTGGCTAATTTTGTAGAAATAGGGGTCCTTATACATAGTAAGTTGGTCTTGAACTCCTGGCCTCAAATGACCCTCCTGCCATGGCCTCTCAAAGTGCTCAGATTATAGGCATGAGTCACCAGACTGGGCCAACAATTATCTTCAATATAAATTTTATTCTCAGAGAACACTGTAAGGTGTTTAGTACACTCCCTTAAAGAGAGGGGAAAAGGAAAGAAATACAGTCAGTCTTGATCACATGACCCTCTAACAGGTTAAGTTTTCAAGATGTACACATACATATACGCACGCATGTATATTTGACTTGAAAAGATAGACATGATTTTTATAATAATGTTTCTATTTTATTTGGCAAATACTGCATAAATCATGTCTCTAAATTTTGATATGCTGGGAACTTTTCAAAATGTGTAAACTTCCAGGCATAGGGTTGAATTGCCTTTCAATTGATCTAGTCTTTTTTTTTTTAGTTTAATAAGGAGTCTGTCAATATCCAATTTAGTATTTTATAATATTTGGTTTCTTTATTTTTTCTTTGGTAAGAGAATATTTTCCTGAACAGTGGAATTGTGTGTGTATATATACAGATGTATTTTTAAATTTTGTGAGTAAGAGATTTTTTTTTTTTTCTGTGTCATCAAGATCTACACTTTTTAATCCTTTTGGCCTTCTTTTGTTTTATCTTTTAAATACTGTAATGGCTTTCATTCTGATATTACAGTGACCAGAACTCATTCATATGTAATAAGCCACATCATGCAAATTTCCATGACTTTCTTCAACTTTAACAAATAAAAAAAAAAAATTTTTAATAAAATGCCATTTATTGTTTCAGAGTCATTATTTTCTACATAAGATCACTCCACTTCTTTTTTTCTTGCAGTTTCTTACTATTAATTTATTAAATGACTATTATGCAAATAGTTCATGGTCTAGGGAAAGCAAACAGGTAAATAACTGTAATAGAATTTTGTGTGATTGATAACAGGAGTAGGAATCAAGTACCTAAGAAGGATGCACAGATGAGCCCACTGAGTTCTTTAAGGAGTGGAACTGAAAATGACACTTGAGCTGAAACTTGAAGAATGTGGATTTCTCCAGGGAAGCAGAGCCAGAGATGGATATTGGAGTAGAAAGTGAATATGGATATAACATACCAGGAAGGGGAGACAGCAGGGTATAGGAAGGCAAGACAGATGGAAATTCATCTTTTCTATATGAGAAAAAGAAGTAGTAATCTTATTTAGCAAGTGTGTAAATTTTTGGATATCAGGGACCAAGAAATTAGTCTAGAAAGGTGAGTTGAGACTGTTCTTTGCAGGACCTTGTGTGCCCTGGTAAGGAATCTCTTTTAAGCAATTAGCAATATGGATATTTTCAAGCAGAGAAATAAGATGAATGTTCTCATGGCAATGATGAGAATTGAATTCAAAGAGTCTGTAGGTAGAGAAAAACCAGCTAAATTATTTTAGGTGAGTGATGAATAGAGCCAAACCAGGGAAGTAACTGTGGGAAGGGAAAGAAAAGAACATTTGGAAAAAAATGAAATGTGAATTTTTGTCAAAAATTTATCTTTGTCATAAGTAAAAATTTATGTTTTTATACACCTGCTCTGTTCTAAGCACTTGAAAGTAATAGAATATAAGAGAAAATGTGCAGGAACAGTTGTACTCAAGGATAATATACATGTCTTCATGAACCAATAAAAGAGTAGAAATATAGCACATTGTGTGGCACTGATGCCATCCGGCAACAGAGCCCTGGCTCCAAACTGGGCAGTAGTGGCTGGGAGTTCTATTTTTGGGTAAAAAAGAACTAAAAGTAATTTACTTGAGTAGTTGTAGGTGGGATCCCGCCCCATAGCCTGAAGACAGGCTAAAATCTACTGTTTGCCATTGCCTTGGGTTATGTTTTTTCAGCAAACTTTGCATCTTGAACATGAGAAGTCAAATTACAGTGGTAAGAGCAGGCACTAAGCTAGACCACCTGCTGGCTTCATGATAATCTGTAATATCCCCATAAAGCAAGAGTTCCAGTCCACTAGTGTAAGAATTGGTCCTAAAGTGGGAGCTTTGGAAGGGCCACAGGGACAACTATAAAATCATATACAGGGAGAGATGTGCACTGATAGCCAGGATGGGAGGCGAGGGGTGAGAAATAAATAAAATGTTTCCTGTTCAAGAGCCTGAAGATCAGAATTTTAAACACATAAAAAAGGTAGTCAACAAAATAACCTTTCTTAAAGAATGATTAAATGACATATTTCAGTAAGAAAAGTAAATCTAGGAAGAAAGGCATAGAATATAAGAAATAGCCATGAACACAAGATGATTTTAAAAGTCAATCATAAACATTAAGTATTGAGTTTTAAAAATCTGATTTTAATATGTCTTTAGAAAATAAAAAGGTGGCTTGGCCCCCGTAGTTCAGTGGGTAGGGCGCTGGCCACACACACTGAGGCTGGTGGGTTCGAGCCCCGCCAGGCCAGCTAAAAAACAGTGACAACTGCAACCAAAAAATAGCCAGGCATGTAGCGGGTGCCAAGGCAAGAAAATTGCTTAAGCCCAAGAGTTTGAGGTTGCTGTGAGCTGTGATGCCATGGCACTCTACGGAGGGCAACATAGTGAGACTCATGTCTCAATAAATAAATAAATAAAAAGATAAAAAGGTAAAACTGTAGACAAGAAGATTTGAATTGTTTATGGGATAATAAAATGGTATCACCTGGTTTTGAGCATGCAGAAGTTCACACCATGTTTGAGAAGAAGGTAGAAATACTGAAAAACTTCAGATGTTATTAATAAAACATTATTATGTTTTAAAGTTTTAAGGATTACCGTTAGAAGAATAGAAAAGTAATCCATAGCTTCCAAAGCCCCTGGGGGTGGGGGAGGAAGGAACTTAGAAAATTTTTATCAATCTGACAGAAGGCAGGAGAGAAGGGAAAAAAATTTTAAGGAAAAGATGAAAGTGAATAGGAAAGATAAAAATAATGTATTTGAAATAAGTCTAATCATAACAAATTTAAATAGATTAAATTCACTTTTCATCAGATGCATTTTAAAAATCCAGCTGTCTACTTGGTATGAGAGACATACTAAGAGACATCTTTAAAAAAAAAAAAATTAAAAGAGAAAAATGATTCACTGAGAAAATATTAAAAGAAGAGAAGTTTTACATCAGAACTAACTGATATTAGTAGCTAGATATGGAAAAATAAAGAGGACTTTAGATGGACTCTAAAGTATCATTTCCCCAAGTATAACTAAGAAAACTAATTCTGAAGGGGTTCCTTGAAAAAAAGAATTTAGTGAAAAAAGAGAAATGGTGCATTCTATATCTCCCTTGGGAAATAGTCAAAGTGCATATTTAGATATTAAAATATGCTGTTAAGTATTTAGACATCTGAACTTTATTAGACCACAAATTTTGTGGTGTTTGATCACAAAACATTTAATCAATTTGAGGGATTTTTTTAGTGTGGGGTGATTTACATAGGTAGGAAATCAGCTCTCAAACTGAAAAGAAACCAGGGTTTCAGTGACTAGGGTTGAAGATTGCTGCTCTCCACTTTTCTGTCTTTGTGCTGTGCTTACAGTGCCAACCGCATTACTTGTTACTGTTGACACTCTTCACGTGAGACTTCAGCAACCTTAGCTTAGCAGCCCCATGCAGAACATGACTTTGTTCTATTTGCTTGGTGTGGACGCTTGCCATGAGAATAGGGTGCCTTTATTGCCAGAGGGGGCAGGATTTGTTTCAGGAAGAGGATGGGGACCCTGCGAGAAACAAAGCAAGCATAGCTATAAATTTATATCACTGTAAATACTCTATAGAACTAGTATTCTAAGAAACTAACCTTGGGAAACACTGCCATAGGGTTTCTAGCATACACGGGGAGTGGTAATATCTTTTTGTTTGTTTGTTTAATATTTATTGTTGGGGATTGTGGACATATAGGAGGACAACCATATGGAAGGTCTGAAGGGAGGATAGAAAGATAAAAGTTGTTTGAGCATGTTGAATTCATTGGGCTTCTGAGGGCCAACACTAAGAATGGTTAATAGATAGTTAGAATTTTGACTTGATGCTAGACTTGAAACTAACAAGTTGACTTTTTGTAACTGAGTATACACTACAGGTTGTAATTGTTTGTTGAGCACGTAGTCATGAGACAGTCATGTTGTGTTAAGGGGCGAGACAGGAGAAGGCCATCATCCATGATAGGTTAATGTATAGGTTTTATTCTTTACTTTAAATAGGGCAAGAAGTGTTCCTTTCTGCTGTGATTAATTTTCATGAAACCAGATGAACAGTTCATTTATCATCATCATTCAGCATTGGTTGTCTTTATTACAAATATGATCTCAGAGCATTCTGTAAAAATAAAATATTTAAAAATTACTCCTCCTAGGAGTGTTTTTCTACACAATAAGGAAATAGTCAAGTGGAATCCAAATCCTGGGTAAACAGTAATGTGTCTTTTGTCCTCTCATGCTCCCCTCACTGGTTACTCTTCGTTAGTCTGTGCACCATCAGAAATGGTTGCAGAAGTTATGTGTTGGCTGAGAGCCTAGCAAGAACAGCAGAGTGGGCCACTTTGAACTCATATGTTGAAGTGTCCACCTCTTCAACTATGCCCCACACCAAGTATGAGCGTTCACATTCTCAAGGGATTTCTGAGTGGGTTTCAGAAACAGTGTTTCCTGGTTAGCCATGCATAGCTTATTTTTTTGGTTGCAGCCGTCATTGTTGTTTGGCGGGCCTGGGCTGGATTCGAACCCGCCAGCTCAGGTGTACATGGCTGGTGCCTTAGCCCGCAGAGCCACAGGCGCCGAGCCCATGCGTAGCTTATAAACACAACCTTCCCTTAACGTGTAGTTTCTTGCTCTCCCCAGTTTACTCCTATTTGCTGCCAGGTGATCATCTTGCCTTTTGCTCCTTCCTTCTTACTCTCCACCCTTTCTTTTGTCAGCTATTACTTCTGTTTACCTATTGCCAAACTCCAAACTCCTGTGAACAGTCAATTCTCTGTCAAAGAGAGGGCAGATGATACTGTGTCTTGTTTTTTTTTCTGAAGCAAACATGCTGAGGAAACCCAGAAGGGTATGGAATATGGTGGTAATAGGATCACTGAGAACTTGCTTTTTAGCTTTGTTTTACTTTGTAATTGTTGATGCTGAAGGAAAGGAATGTGTATGACATTTCTAGGAAATACCTGACTCCTTTCACAGAAAATGTTTCAAAGTATACAACTCCTAAAGAAAATAAGATAGAAGGACAAAAGTTTGTAAGCTTATTTGGCTTTTTTTTTTTTTTTTTAAGATTTTTAAAGTTGAAAGATACATTATTTACAAGATGGAATTTTAAAAATCAAAAACATAATATAAAGTTGATTCTTCTTGGGCTCCAGATGTTTGGCTCTCAGGAACCCAGAGTTTTATTGCAAATCAACATTGTGCACCATCTTACTCTGGGGTGAATGTTAAGGAATTGCTGTTTCAAGTGATTTCCACTATGAAAGCAAACCGTTTCATTCTCTGACCCCTCCCTCAAAACACCCCACTCTGTGTTTTTTTCTGATGCCTTCTGTACCGGGTGTTGGTCCTTCGCAAGCCTGCTCAGCTTCATTCGGAACATTCTGTTGCTCTTTCAGCCTAAGCAGTTCTATTGTGATATTTATCTGAATTCAAACAAGGCTAATTAAAAGAGCTGCTGACAGTTGTTGTGATCTGACTTTGACTGCAGCCTGATGGTCATTATGGGTAAATAATGAACCAGGTCTGCAAATGTAGCAGCTGCCAACTTGGGATAGAAGAACGGCTATTGCTTCCAATTTAAGAATCTATCGACCGCTTTTCTTCTCCCTGCAGATCTTCTGCAGAAAACTAATGTTTTCTGCTGCTGTGTATTGTGGTTTCAGCTGTTTTAGATACAGCCTATAATTTCCTTCTTTAATATTTAACTTTGGACATTATTAGCTTTCAAAGTTAACAGTTTTTTTATTTTGAAGAAGTTCAGCTTTGTCCTTATGTATGCTGTAACTAGCTAACTAGGTATAGTTTATTTATATGCATTTAATTTTTGTATTATGCAGAAAACAGCTAGTCTATAGGAGTAAGGTATAGCTTTAAGAAGATGTTTCACGTTTCGATGTGGATGCCTTTTTTACAAAAGAGATAGATGTTTGTCCCTTGCTTTTGTTTCCTTAAAGATAGACATCTCCTACCAAATCTCAGTTTTGGCTTTTGTTCACTTAGTCAATGGCTTATGAGATATTTTGATGCAAAACTGTTTATTTATCAATTCAGAGGAACTTCAGTGACTTTCATTAAAATGCAAAACCGAATATATTGTCGCTCCATCACAAGCTTCTCCTTGTCCTATTAGCAAGTAGGAACAGGTGCATTAAGGTAAGAAAGAAGGCAAATTGCATTCATAGAATAATACACTTCCCTGCAGATTTCCCACACTAATAAAATACAGTTTCTGGATTTAAAAGTCACATTCTAGAATTTAACACAGGCCAGTACTTAACAACACATCCCGTGCATTTATTTAAGTGTCATGGAAAAGACTATCTGCATTATGTAAAGTCTGAGGATACAGTGGTGCTTTGTGCATAATGCTGCAGATCTTCGAGATCTTGCTGGGAGGAAATGATCCCAGACATACCCCTGAAAGACAAGTCTTACTTTGAAAAATAATGATGAAAAATTGCTTATTTCTGCGTGCATTTGTGTCTTGTGTTTATTTCAAGAAAAGCTACCTAAACTTTGTTTATCTGATTCCAGAATAGTGCTGTAAGTGTTTTTGCTTTTCTGATTCTAGCTTGGATAATGCCAGAAATAGTGTTAACAAGGGGTTATGTTATGCTGGCTTATGTTAAAGCAGATCACCCCTAACATGTGCAGAGCCATTCATCTGTGTCACCAAAACCCAAGAGAACATCTGACGTGGACTCTGCAGCAGAAACAGTGATCACTGACAAATCAAACATGGCACGCTCTAAACTGATTGTGCACGGCAATCTTTCCTAGAAAAGGACAACTAATTGAACATGATAAAGTGTAAAGTTAATTAACACCCTTAAATTTGTTGATTACTTTCACGGGATTATATTGTTCGTTGAGTAGCAGCTTTCTGTCCCAGCTGTCGCCTTTTTCAGGGAATGTAGCTGGTAAACAATAGAGACACCATAACAAGTCGTAAATGGTCCCTGTGACAGCAGCCCCTTGTGAGGCTGCATCTGTAGAAAATGATTAGAACAATTGCATTTTAAAGACGGCTCACATTGCAGCCCAAGTCCCATTGGTCCTCTTCTTGATCTCTTTTGATGGCAGACTGGTTAAAACATTTAAGTTCTTTTGAGTAAATTAAGTGATTTACTGCGTTTTGCTATATATCAATGGGAGTGCTTCGGTGGCAAGGTTTTTACAGTATTAAAGACAAATATAATTGGATTATACTTTTTAACTTTCTCTCCCCTCTTTGGATTTGAAGCCTTCTTTCCAATAGTCATAGAGTTGAAAATAATCTCTTTATTTTTGATTTGTAAGTGGTTATTTTAAGTTATCAGTACTTGAGTCATGGTTTATCTACCATAATTTTGTGGTTCAGTTTTTCAGTAAGGCTAACTTCGAGTTTCACCTCTTTGCTACTGTTCAGTCAAATAGTTTAAGCTGAGTAGATTTACTTGTCATATTTTACTTTCTTACAACATTGTGTAATAACTGTATGAAATACCCTTCCAATAAATTCTTAATTTGAGCTTCAGAGTAAGTAAATATGGCAAGTGTTTTAATTACCATTTTCAAAAGGAGAGATGCCAAGATTGAGAGGTATTACAGCTTGTTTGAGGGGTGTGACTTTGAACTGAATTTTAACCCAAATCTCTTATTCTGTTCATGTTTTTCATTATTTAACTCTTAATGTCTCCATGTGTATACATTTATGTTCATGTGTTCTTGCAGCAGTAGGTGAAAATCCCTTTACCACATGTAGAGAACCATGCTACTCCAAAATCAAGCTTTTTTCTTTTATAACTGACAAATAAATATTATATACACTTATTATAGACATACAACATGTTGTTTTGAAATATGTGCACATTGTGGATTGGCCAAATGAAGTTAGTTAGTTAACATATGCATTACCTCACAGACTTTTTAGTTTTTTTTTTGAGACAGAGTCTTACTAATTGCCCTTGATAGAGTGCTGTGGTGTCACAGCTCACAGCAACCTCAAACTCTTGGACTAAAGTGAGTCTCTTGCCTCAGCCTCCCATGTAGCTGGGACTTGAGGTGTGCACCACAATGCCTAGCTATTTTTTTGTTGTCGTCGTTTAGCTGGCCTGGGCTGGGTTTAAACCCGCCAGCCTCAGTGCATGTGGCCAGCGCCATAACCACTGTGCTACGGGCGCTGAACCTCACAGACTTATTATTTTGGTGGTGAGGGCACTTAACATCTACTCTTAGCAATTTTCAACATTGTTATTAAAAAGTTAAGCTTTTTTAGATTACCTAGAAAATTAGGATTCTTGGTTATTTTATTAGTAATTTATTTCTATTAATAATTTATTTCTTCTCTGCCTACCTTCTTAGAAGAAAATTACCATTTATCAGATACATGCTGTGTACTGGGTGGTAAGATTCCAACAGTGCATGCATATAAGAATCTTAACAAGACACACTAGAAATACCATTCATTAGCGTAGTGTTAAGTGCGCTTTATTAAAGGTATCCCAGGAATAGTCTAAGAGTAAAGAAAAGGGAACATGGTTATGAACTACTCCTCAGGTTGACATGAGTTGAATTTTTTTTTTTTTTTTTTTTTGAGACACAGTGCTTTGGCATCAAAGCTCATAGCAACCTCAAACTCCTGGACTCAAATGATCCCCCTACCTCAGCCTCCCGTGTAGCTAGGACTACAGTCGTCTACCATAACACTGGGTAGTTTTTCTATATTTTGTAGAAAAATCTTGCTCAGGCTGGTCTGGAACTCCTGAGCTCAGGCAATCCACCTGCCTCAGCTTCCCAGAGTGCTAGGATTACAGGTGGGAGCCATGGCGAATGAGCAAATTGAGTCTTGAAATACGAGCAGGAACCAGGCAAAGAAAGTTGGGAAGGAGATTTCTTGTGAGGGAATAGTCCAGGATAGAAGGAGATGCACAAAAATTCTTAGCATGTTCTAGCTGCTGCAAGTGATTTTCAGTATTTATAGAATGGCATTTTTTGTTGCAGGGTGTAGAGGATACCAGAGAAATAATTGGGGTACTGATGAAAATAAAGATTAAAAAAATCCAAAAGTACAGATTAAAAATTCAGAAAATCATAAGGAGAAGAGAAAATTCATTGCTTGCTACAACTCTAGACAAAAGGGAAAATACAGTGAGTTATGTAGTTCTCCTTTTTTTAATTAGGAAAGAGGAGGAACTAATAGTGACTAATATTTTCACCTCCTGTTTACGCATATTAATTCATAATTTGAGACAAGTCTAGTTCTAGTTCTTAAATCAATTAAACCCGCCTAAAAACCTGCCTAAACCAGATAAGCACAAATATTACAATGAGATGACTTATGTTAATTTTTAAACTTTATTAAAAATAAATCATAGCTCTGAATCTTTAGGGCCATGATTAGCCAGAAAAGGCTATAGCGAGAACTGAATTTTAATTTAGTTCACTTTGAAAAAAAAGTGTTACTGGTTTAGATGTAAAAATATGAAAAACATTGTGCATTACTTCATTTACTTTCCCCTGCATAAAGTTCCAATTAGAATTTTTTAAAATATGTAACTCAGTTCAAGGCAAAGATATGCTTTTTTTGAGGCTGCTTTATTGTTCTCCCAAATAGAGTTTGCCAAGACTTCTAAGATGCTCAGCTCTGTATTTGAAATTCATGGTGAGACCTGATCCTTTCATTTTTTAATTTATTCTTAATTCTGATTTTTTTTCTGTTTTTAATTTCCTTTTTAAAATTTGTATTTTATTAACAAAAATTATATGTATTGTGTACAACATAGTGTTTTAAAATATTTATAATACATTATAGAGTGGCTAAATGCATTATATAGTATGTATAATTAACATGTGCATTACCTGACATGACATTTTTTTGTGGTGAGAGAAATCTACTCACTTAGAACTTTTCAAGAGTACAATCAATTGTCATTAACTGTAGTCACTATGTTGTACACTACATCTCTTGAACTTATTGCTCCTTATTCCTGATTTTCTGTTTTCTATTTTATTCTGATAAGAAAACTCAAATTGATTGTGAAGGGACGTGGAATATTCTGTAGATTTAGCAGATACAGGCAGAGCTCAGTATCTATATGCAAGACATACCAAATTACTTTTCAGTGCATGATGGTTTAAACTGCTCTGAAGCAGATGTGCAAAAAGATTCAGAATACAGGAGTCTTACAGAATTCAGAGGTCTTAAAAGCCTTCCCACAGTTAACAAGATCATTACTCTTTGAGAATAGTTTGTTTCCATTTTCACTCTTTCTCTTTCTAAGAATTCATTGTTCTTTCAAGATGGAGGTTTAAAAATAGAAGGAAAGAGGTAATCAGGATTTGGTGGTCATTGTTCACATTCATCTGCCCCTCCGTATGTCATGTAACCTTTGGCATTTTCTTCTGGGTGTACATCTCTTTTCCCTAATTATGTTTTATACTTTTTTGAGGGCAAAGACTATGTTTTATATCTACCATGACCTTACATTTTAGACTTCCTGAAGTAGTCATATTTCAGATTTTCTCCAAATATAATAGAAAATAGGTCCTGATTTTTGATTTAGAAAACATGCTTACTCATCAACTTTGCACCTAGAAGTAAGGTCTGGCAGGTTGTTAAATGCACGGAATAAGTAGTTGGTGATGTTTTTCTGTTTGAATCTCTATATGAACTATATTTATTTATACCTTTCCAGTTGCATGCATCTAACCGTGTCTTTATTATCTATATGTATATTCCTTATCCCTTTTCCCACCTCCAATCCCCACTCCTCAAAAACCAAAAGCGTGGGATTTCAGACTCCTTGAAGACAAAGACTTTTTCTCATTCCCAGGGTTGAGAACCCCTGGAGAATGGTTCTCCAGTCATCTAACTTTTGATGTCAACTATAAGTATGAGTGGAAGGAAAGAAAGAAGGAAAATTTAATTTTTTTAAAAGTGAGGCTGAGTAGAGACTTTGTGATTACATTTAAAAGTGTTTGTTTGTTTTCCCACCAGAAGGGTATTTGAAATCAAAGCAGACTATCAAGAGAAGTTTTCCAATAAACAAGTGGTAATAAATGCTGTGAATAAAATTAAAGCACGAAAAGTGATAGTAGGAGGTGCTACTTTAGATTGTTAGATTGAGGGGTCAGGGAAGCCCTTTCTGAAGAGGTGAATTTTGAGCAGAGACCTGAATGAAGTGAAGGATACAAGTATCTGGGGGAAGAACATTCCAGGCAAAAGAAATATCAGATGCATTTGAGATAGGAATGTATGTTACCTGTTCAGGAATAGCAGGGAGGCCAAGGTGGCTGGAAAGCACCAAGGGACGGAAAGAATAGTATGAAATGAAATAGGAGAGGTAGCCATTGTATAGGGCTTTGCAGGACTTTGGATTTTAGAGTGATGGGAAGCCTTTGGAGGGTTGGGAATAGAGAAGAAATGTGGACTAAGTGAAATAGATTAGTGTTTTAAGAGAATTTTTATGGCTATTATATGGACAGTAGACTATGGAGGCGAGCTAAAGAGATCAAGTCACAGGTTATTATAGCAATGCAAGTAAGAAGTGGTGGTAGTGACAGACAAGGAGAGAAATGGCTGTATTACAAGTCTGTAGCTTCTTAGGATCAAGGAACCATGTGATTCATTCTTTATACCCAGGCTTGCTACAGGGCCTAATACTTAGTGGGTACCCATTTAATTGTGTTGATAAAATAAACACAGATTTCTTGTTTCTTTCTCGTATACTAGGGTGCCATTGAAAGATTTTGCAAGAGGTCTTCAAACATCACTAGTCATGGACCACTATAGTATTTTTCAACCTGGGCCAGTCTGCTTTCATTGTTTATTTCAGCCCAAACCAGCTAATATTTAGTGAGAGAGGCTAAAATTATTTTAGGGAAGACAAGGACTTGTATAACTAAATAGAAAAATATCCACTTTACAAACTCAAGTTGTAAAGTAGGAAGCCCTTACATTTAACTAGCATTTTTATTTTTCGGGATACATTCATATATTCACAGCAAATCTATGAAGAAGTTATTAATGCTTTTCCCATTTAATATGTTGAGATTCAGAAGCTAAGTAATTTCTTTATAATCACATAGCCTGCTGGGCGTGGTGGCTCACACCTGTAACCTAGCACTCTGGGAGGCTGAGGCTGGTGGAGTAATTGAGCTCAGGAATTGAGACCAGCCTAAGCAAGAGCAAGAGCTCATTTCTACTAAAAATAGAAAAATCAACTATCTGGTGGGTGCCTGTTGTGCCTTTTGTGCCTTTGGTGGGTGCCTGTTGTACCTGTGGTGGGTGCCTGTTATCCCAGCTACTCGGGGGGCTGAGGGAAAGAAGATATCTTGAGCCTAAGAGTTTGAGATTGCTGTGAGCTATGATGATGTCACAACACTTTACCCAGGGTGACGGAATGTGATTCTTATCTCAAAAAAAACAAACAAACAAACAAAAACACACAGCCAACAAGTAGCACATCTCCCAAACCCATTATTACATCTCCAGATCCTTTATTCTTTCTGCCATTCTTATTAATTTGGTTACTAAACAATTGTCTGTTAAATATATCATGTACTGTGTAGATAATAGGAATACTGACCTTGAAAGAGCTTACAGTCTAATGAAGGAATTAGGTAAGAAAATCAACTATTTTAATGAGATGTAATAAATGCATAATAGAATTAAACACAGGGTATATTCTGGTTTTGTTTAAACAGTAACTACAATATGAGATAAGATAAATATTTTCCCCAGTATTCTAGTAGCTACCTGAGTGCATTCTGTGTTTTCCTATTTTGGAAAATGGATTAGAATTAAAATGGCATGGCAATGTAATAAATATGTTAAGTATTGGTAGCAATAAAATCTATACAATGTCTTCTGAAATCCATAAAATGTCTTACATAGCTTCAGAGTTCCAGCCTTCTAGATGTTCCTTCTTCAGTTCAGAATACTTACATTTATTTTAGGACAACTTAGGTGTCCCTTGGCAATGGGAATAGGCTTGATAGTGTTTTTGCTTAAAGAATATATATAGGAATTTAGGATTTGGTTCCAAGGGATACCAAAACTTTAGAATTACCCATTTTAGTCAGATCCTTTTATTGGGATAAAGGTTCTGATAAAATCAGAAATAATTATACCACATTGACAGGAGAAAAGAGTAGAACTGTCAGGAACCTCTTAATTAAAAGAGAAATTATTTTTTCTTATGTAGTCTTCACTTGCTTAAGTAACTTATTTTTTATTTATAATATGTGTTTGAACAAGTGAAAAAGTACACTTGTCAAAAGACTAACCAGCTGAGAACCATTGTTAGCATTAATTTTTTTTTAATAAATGACTCTCTGCAGCTATTTAGCAGTCTGTAATCTAGATATAAAGCTATTGATCTATGATGGATAGTGTTAGATTTGTTTGTAAGCTTTGACTTAATTGTCTACTTAATTTCTCTAGGTAAGATAAACAGAATTAAGAGTAAAGGTTGTTATATGGTTTGAATAAAAAATTGAGCAAAATAATTATAAAACATTAATGGTTCACATCACAGGTCTTAGTGAAGTAAATTAGAAATAATAGTTTAACAAAATTACAGTCACTTAAATGCTAGCATTACCAAAGTGTTCAAATGACAAAAATTGGCTTATTGAAAAGCATTTTTTAGAATTGGATTGTTGTACAGAATCCATTCTAAAGTATGTCTGAAGATGCTGTTAAATAACGTAATTTAACAATCACAATATGTGGGCACTCACTTTTCCAAGATTGTTTGTCTAACATAATGCTAACTTCTCTTGCTCTTAATAGTTGGTTAAAAATCTTATAAATCGGCTCAGCGCCTGTGGCTCAACAGGCTAGGGCGCCAGCCACGTACACCTGAGCTGGCGGGTTCGAATCCAGCCCCCGGACCCACCAAGCAACAATGACGGCTGCAACCAAAAAATGGCCAGGCATTGTGGCGGGCGCCTGTAGTCCC
>CAUYON010110258.1:0-13704 GCA_963573935.1 Arctocebus calabarensis | reverse complement strand
AGGATTTTTTTCTTTCTGGGTAGATGCCCAATAATGCTGATCATCCCTAATTATTAGAGAACTGCAAATCAAAACCACCCTGAGATACCATCTAACTCCAGTGAGAATGGCTCACATCACAAAATCTCAAAACTGCAGATGTCCTTTTAAAATTATTTTTCTAATTTGTCTTAAAATATGTGTCTTCCACATGAATTATAAGCTCTGAAAAGGCAGGAAGCATATTTGATTGCTTCATTGAATATCCACTCCACTTAGTAAGTTCGTGTGCACTTGGTAACTCATGTGAAATGAATAAATTAATCCATAAATACATGTAGAAATGAAGACGCAAATTTTTAAACATAGAAAATGTGTCATGACTGAATACTAAGTCCAAATTCTGTTTCACCAATAAAATACATGTGTTTCTGCATTATAATGAGATGTAGGTATAAATGAGAATAACACTGGACTTCTTAATTTTTATGGATATATCTGATCTTTATGTGACCAAGTTTTCCAGGTTATTCAAATCCTACTTAGCCTCATGTTTATTAGGTGCTTTCTCTCTCTCTCTCTTTGTTTTTCTCTTTTCATTTTACTTAAAATCAAATGAATGCTGTTTATGACCATATCTGGCTTTCCTTCTCTATACTAGAGTGAAATATAAGCCATTTTCTCACCCTCCTTTTTTTGACCTCCCTCTTTCTTCATTTAATGCCTACTTGGTTTCTTAGTATAGCTGCTCCATAAGACATACACATTGGATTGTGTGGTGATAAAATGATTGGGTGAACAGGAGCCACTGAGCTCCTGGAGTTGGGCTGGGAGTAGCATCGTCTAATTCTTGGTGTTTCTATGAGCTAGTCTGGCCCTTCTAACTAGGCTTCTGTGTTCTTGAATTGGAAATAAACAATTTCACAAAACTTTAGCACCAGACAAGATGATCATTATAGATCAATAAAACACATGAACATGTAATACTGCTTGTGCACAGGGAAAATAAGAGCACTGTCCAAATCATAGAAATGGCTAGTCTTTCCTTTAACCTGGCTAATATATGACTGCAACTTCCTTACCTATCATGATGTCAAACTTGTTCTCATTTGTCATTCTTCTAGATAAAACTTCATCACAGAATTCTTTTCTTTTCATAATAGGACTCTACTCAGAGTAAAGCTCACTTCCTTGATTCCTCTTCAAGAATACTAAAACAAGAATGAGATAGTCTTTCCCCTTTGCTACAGAGAGATACAAACCCAGCTTGTTCAAATTTGGTGTGTCCTTTGGCTTGTTTGTGGAAGGAATAAAAGAGAGAGAAACAAAAGCAACTCAGAATAAACAGTTCAAAGTAAGTCAGAAGGATACTCAAAATACTTTAAATTTTTGTTGCATTCCACCAAAATCTCTACATTCCAGAATGTGTCCTGAAATATAACTCCTTCATGTCAGAATTTATTTTCCCAGATGGCAGATCCTGGTCCTGGTCAACACGGCTTTGGTGGCAGAAGGGTCTTATTTAATACATCCCCCAACTTTACAATCTATTATAAAATAAATAGAAGTAAATTAAGTAAAGAGAATATTGAACTAGGAAAAAATTGCTTGTTCCTTCTTACACATATTCATTTCAGAGCACAGGGAATAGTATTATGTGTATTCCTAACTTTTTGTTCCCCGTGTATAAATCTGTCAGTAAACAAACTGTCTGGTTAGCTGTCATGGTCAATTTAGAAGACAAGACAAGTAGATTCCAACACAAAGCTATAGTTTATTCTTGATCTGTTTTCATTTTGGTTGTTAACAAGTTTGGAGATTCTCAGCATATCCTTTGCCTCTTTTCAAATTTCCCTGCTGTGATATAGAGAGAGCTGATCTGTCTGAGTAAGAAAGTCTTAGGATGATTAATGTTTAACAAAGGTTGTGAGGAAAAGTGCCACCCAAGTTTAATGCATTATTATTTTATTACATCACAGTTTTCTGGGTGTTCATATCAGTGGCTTACTGTTTATGGAGCTATAATTGATTTAGACGTCATTTATTAAAAGGGAGAAAAAGGAAAAGGAAGAGAATTCACAGCGCAGTAAAGAGAAATTGCTGCAATATGAACTCTTAATACTGTGGCATTCTTTCACGGTCTGGCACTTTTTAATCTTGAGCCATAGATGGAAAAAGTTAAGGAAAAAAATTAAGACACAACTATTGTACAGTAGGCAAGGCAAGTGAGATTGCTTGGGTTATTACTCTGAGAAAGTAAACAGCAACAGAATGTCTAGAATTTCCCAGACATGACTATTACAGCTCTGTGTTGCGACTCAACAGCCTTCATTTTCAGATGGGTTACTTTCCAACACCAATTTTATGTTTCAAAACCTTTATTTTAGTCTTTGTTTAGAAATAAACTATGACTATAGTATTTATCTCCTTTGCTGCTTAAGAACTCATAGTTGAGTTTGTTTCTGACAGACTAACAACTTTTTTTTTTTTTTTGAGACAGAGCCTGAAGCTGTCACCCTGGATAGAGTTCTGTAGCAACACAGCTCACAGCAACCTCCAATTCCTGGGCTCAAGCGAGTCTCCTGCCTCCGCCTCCCAAGTAGCTGGGACTACAGGCGCCCACCACAACGCCTGGCCATTTTTTGGTTGCATCTGTCATTGTTGTTTGGCAGGCCCTGGCTGGATTCGAACCTGCCAGCTCAGGTGTATGTGGCTGGCACCTTAGCCCATTGAGCCACAGGCACCTAGCCTCTGATCGAATAACAACTTTTACTGGGGAAATAAGAATATGAGAAAAACTTGTGGTTATATTTATTAGCTGATTCCTCTTCACAATATTTTTACTTGGCTCGTATAATTCAATCTAGTTTTTTTCCTTCTTTTTTTTTTTATTTCTCTGACTGAGGACCTATGGGTGCAGTCAATTGGAACGAATCTTAGAAAAAAATAGCTGAAAAATAACGAAAAAAATAGCTGAAATGATGAAATTAAATATGTGGTATTTCTTCACAATTTCTTAAGTAGAATCCCTTTCCATAAAAAAGATGATTCTTTTAGAGTAGCTGAAATTTATAAACACACAAACACTAAATGTAAAAGATATGTTCAGGTAACATTTCTAAATGAATATGAAAGTTAATCTGAATTTCAAATGGGTACAATATTTTTAAAACATTTTGGGGACAGAAATTCTGGCATGGTTCTGTAGCAACAATAAAGAAAGGCAGTTAAAAACAGCTGTGTAAAGAAGGATTTCAGGACGACATTAATGGCATGATTTAAACAAGCATTTCTTATTATAGAATTTCATACTGAGCCTTCAAAATTGAGCTTATAACAAATATTTATCAATTTTAATTAATATTAGTAAGAATATTACTGCCCCAGTGATGTGACTGCCTCACATCAGTATTTGAATCAAATTGTTTAAATGCCGTATTACTCATCACGTGAAGTGGTCTTTACAACACAAATCAAGGTGATTATTCTTTTTATTTTCTTAGTACAGATATTATTTTGAGTAAAGTATACTCATCATTAAAACTCAAGATCTATATCTGAGAAAGAAAGTTATTTTAATTGATGATTCTGAGTGTTGAATGTTAACCTCTAGTCTGAAAACTGCCAACACATTATGAAAAAGTTAATTCCAGTGGCAGTGGGTCACAGTCAGTATGTAGATGAAGGGACATTATTATGTTCACCAACTTCTAACATTGCACCAAGGCTCTATCTGTAATATGGATCTGTGTATTATTAGCTTTTACTTTGTCATCTAAGTAAAACTGCCTTAACAGTGACTGTAGTCTGGGCACATACTGGATCATGAAGCCAATTATGAAATCAGCACAGTTTCAAAAATGTTTAATTGCTTCTTTCGATATTCTTGGAGATATTTTTCCTCTTCCAGACACCGAATCCGTAACCACTGATTTCACAAGAATTGCTCATTGCTTCCTTTCTTGGTAGCACCGTGAACTGTTGGTCTTGCAACATGTATGTAGATACACACATAATTTTTAAAAATGCATGAGGCTAAGACTTTGAATGAATAAATTTAGGCTCTACTAGTTGATTATAGATGGTGGGATAATCTGTTCATAAAGGATATTTTCACAAATTATGCAAGACTCAGTCAACTTAGGCATCCTACTTGAAGAGTTATACATTTTACCCTGCAGATTTGGATAACAGAAAACAAATTTAAAGTTATAAACATAATCTATAGCTTTAAGGAATGTAAGGAAGACATAATGGAAGTGAAACTATATAATATCCCCACTAGTCACACATATCTGTTATTCTCCCAGCCAGAGATAACTTTTATTATGTTTTTATATGTGCGGACATACAGAAATATCCTTACGGTTTTCTGTGCCTCAGTCTTATATAAATTATTTCATTTTAAAACACTTAAATCTTTAACATTTTCTGAACATGAATTGCTATGAAACAATTTTCATAATAAAATACATATTTTAATTATCTTTGAATGTTAGCTTAAATGAGTACAAATTAATATAAACATTCTCTTATTTATGCTCTACTTACTCTTGGCGTTTTCATTTATTTACCACGTGTTTATTAATATATAATTATTAAGTAATGGATTTGATATTATAATTAACACTGACACTGAGAAATGTTTTTCACAAGTTTTGAGTATGTGGATCTCAGTAGAATGCTGTGGTGTCACAGCTCACAGCAACATCAAACTCTTGGGCTTAAGCGATTCTCTTGCCTCAGCCTCCCAAGTAGCTGAGACTACAGGCGCCGGCCACAATGCCCAGATATTTTATTTCTTTCTTGTTTTGTCATTGTTGCCAAAAAACAACAGCTGTCATTGTTGTTTTGCAGGCCTTGGGTGGATTCGAACCCACCAGCTCCAGTGTATGTGGCTGACTCTCTAGCCGCTAAGCTACAGGCACCAAGCCACAATGTTATATTTCTTATAAAAAATTGAGAAATTTAATTTTTCATTATTGTATACAAATACTTTTAGACCCATGTTAAGCCTTTACTTATGTTATTTGTTACAAATTCTTTTCCTGATGTTTTTCCCATTTAATAATTATAGTCTTCCTTCATAGAAATTTTTTAAAAATTTTATATCACCAACTGACTATTAAGCATATTATTTCCTCCCTCACAATTATAAGCTATTTACATACATGAACTTTTCAGCATATATACATATTATTTTCCACATTAAATATTTAATACAGATGAATTTTGCTTTGGGATGAAATATTAAATAAACATCTATTGAAATACCCACTGGAAAGAAATTTATATTGTATGCCTCAATATATTCCTAAATTTAAGTTTAACATGGTTATTCTATACCATATAATGTGGTAATTGTATCTATTGATTCAGTTAATGTAAGCCTATAACCTATTTTATTATGACAAATTAATAATTTTATTTCCATCACATTTCATACTTGAATCACTCTATTTATTTCTAGATAAACTTAAAAATCATTATTTTTCCAGTTCTACAATATGGTAAGGATATTCATTATAAAGCTCATAGACTAATAGTCTAATATGAGAAGTAATTTATCTTTGACAATATTGAGCATTCTCATCTAGAAACTACTACTCCATTACATTTATAGAAATTATTTTGTTCAATAGTTAAATTTCTATTCTCTTCATATAACATATATATAGGTGTGAGTTAACTTATTATTTTGGGAAACTTTTGCTAATAAGATTATTTGTTATCATCTTGTATTATTTCTTTTTTAGGAAAGTTGTATGTAAGGTTTTTGTTTGTTTTTTGCTTTGTTTGTTTGTTTGGTGAGACGGAGTCTTATTTTGTCACCCTCTATAGAGTACTGTGGCATAATAGCTCACAGCAGCCTCAAACTCTTGGGCTGAAGCGATCCTCTTGCCTTAGTTTTTCATTTATTTTAGTTTTTTTTAGTAGAGACAGGGTCTTGCTCTTGCTTGGACTAGTCTCAAACTACTGAGCTCAAGCAATCTACCTGCCTTGACCTCTCAGAGTGCTAGGATTACAGGCGTGAGCCATAGTTCCTGGCCAACTATTTTGAAATTGGTTAATTTTTTGATTTTCTTTCTTGAGCAGGTTAGGTTGGCAATAACATAAACAATTTTAAAATGTTTTCCCTTGTTTTTTAATATTGATTTTTGTTATTTTATGTTCTTTTGTCATTGATTTAAGATAATAGCCAGCATCCTAAGTCTTGTTCTTGATTTTTTAATAGAAATTCTTTTATCCATGGAATATTTTAACATTAACCATGACTACTAATTTTGCCATAATATAACTTCTATCTTATTATGTTGGAGAAATAGCCTGTTCTGGTTTTATTGCTTTGCCAGGAATGAATGTTGAATTTTTATCAAATCCATCTTTAATCTTAATTTAATCTAATTGTCAGCTAATGAATTTCTCTAATTGGCTTATCCTTGAATTTTAGAAATAAACTCTAGTTGATCCTAATATATTTAATTTTTGTACATTATGCTTAATTTAATTCATGAATATGCAAAGTTAAGTATGTGTTTTTAAGGCTATCTTTCGCAAGTTTGTAAGAAATCTGCTGAGGTGAAAATTGCAATGAGAAATCTTTTTAGATGTTCTGTGTACTGCAGCAATTCTAATCATGTAAGCTTTCTCTGTTTTCTAAAAATATTGTAAAAATGTTATGTAAAATGGTTTGGACCCAGTATCATTATGGATGTACTAAAGATGATTTGCTGTTTCCTTGCTTGTTATTCTTACCTTGTTAATGACATATTTACATTTTATTTTTTAACTTATTTAGCTTTGATCAATTATATTTTCTTACAATACACTATAATTTCTTATGATTTTTAAACTTGTAATTATGCCATAAATCCTTGACATAATTCCTCTTTGTTTTCACAATGTATTTGATCTATACAACTATACTCACATTGTTCATTCACCTGACCATGTGCTTGTGATTTTTCTTTTAACTTATCCTTGATTTCCTCCTAAGAAATATGCCTAATATTTTCACTCTTTAGAAGAATTACTTTTCTGGATTTGTCATGTGGGTTTTTTCTTAAATCACCTACATTATGTTTGTTGTTGTAATTATTCTACATTATCTTTAGTTTTGGTTTTTACTATGCATTCTCTTTGTTATTTGGTTGGATGTTTTCCTCCAGTCTTCTAGGTTCTTTGGCTGGGCTACAAATTAAATTGGCATAAGACAGATTTACAAGAGAAAAAAGTATATTTAATTACATATGTATGCACTGGAATCTTGCAAAATATAACTCAAAGAAGACTGATAATTGAAGCTTACATAGCAGCATGAGCTACAAAAAGGAATAAGGCTTGGGGGCTTTTTAGGGAGAAGAGATAAATTATGGTAGGATGAGGGAAAGAAATGTGTGGTGAATAAAGGTGTGTTGCTATGTGGATAAAAAGTCTCTGGGGTAATGAAATTTCTCTGGCACCAATCCTCTTCCTCAGATGGATGTTTTACCAATGCAGATTGCCTTTAAAGATGTAAATTAACAAACCCCCAAGACCTTTTCCTTTCTGTAGTTTTTCAGAATAATCTGATCAAATTATGCCAGACAAGTGTAGTTTGTTCTGGTCTGCTATCTGGTCTGCTACAATTACATTTTGGGATGGTATGTCCTGAGCCCCAAGATTGTCATTTGTTTTATTGATAATGGTGGTGTGATTATATAAAGGTACTCTTGTACATGTTAATTTATAACTTAACAATTTATGATAGATATGATGAATACTAAAGTCAATTTCTATTAAAATATCCTATAAAAATAGCATTTATTTGAAGGATCCAAGATAGTAACAGGAAGTAATTTATTATCATAACAAATTACAAGAACACAAAGGGCAGGAGAAGGTATTTACATTTATAATATACACTTTAAAAATCACCTAACAAAGTACATCTCTTATTATGTTGACATGGATATAATTCAATTTTTAATAACTTCATGAAATTATATATTATAATTATGCTACCTTTTCTCCTACTCTTGCTTATAACAACAAAAATTTAAGTTAATTTAAAATTTACTTAAAATTAAAAGAAAACTATATAAATATAGCCAAATAATGAAAGGCCATTCACAAAAGGCATAGTAGTATAAAAATTTCTAAAGATATATTAAATTTCAGGAAGAAGAGAGGATGCTTTTTATCTTATCAACACTAAATTTGAACTTTGTTTGGCAGTATTAGGCAATAAAATTAGATTAAAAATAAAATAACAAATATATCATAAAAGAGGAGTTATAATTATCCATATTTGGAGATAATATGACAGACAAAATAAACCATTATATTATTAATAAGTTAGAGGTAAAGTTACCATATATAAGAAATCTTTTTCTATACTAACCATTATAACTTAAGAAAATAAAATCTCATTTACAACAGTGTCCCAAACTATAAAACACTTTTAGAAGCCATTAATAAGAAAAGGATAGCATTTATATGAGAAGTAATGTGAAATGTCATTATAAGACATAAAACATTTTTAACTGATTTATTATATATCATAGTGTCTTATATACAATCAGTTAAGTCTATATAATTGTCCTGTAGTTACTGTTCTATGTAAATTATGTAGGAAAGCATTTTGGGAAAACGGCATTATTTCTGTATAAGGCAAGTATGTAAGAGGCTATTAATATTTGAAAGCAAATACTGACCATTTAATAAATAAATGAATGAATTAATTAATAATATAGCATCCTTAGAATAGTAGGAATTTGCACATATTTGCATAAAAATGCTGAAAAAGTATAGAAGGATGAACTACCAGCAGTTAACGTTGGAGACTTTCTTACCTTAAGAAGGGAGAAATAAAAAGGAAAGAGAATCATTTAAAAAAATTAATTTTTTAAAGGAATATTTCTGTGGAATGTGTTTTCAGGTTTACTTAAGGTTTTAAGCCTGATTTCCTTTGCTTTCTTGTTACCATTATCATTTAATAAACCTTTTACATTTGGATCCCATGCTGCTACATTTTTGATCTGATTTCTTCCTATGAGTAATAACATCATCATTGAAAATAATTCTCAATTTCCCTAGTTCAATCTGTCAAAGTTCAAGCTTTCCATGCATGCAGTTTTCTGCTTCAATTGCACAAAACCAATCATCTCTATTATTGTTCCTGTAGTTATTTCTGTTACAATTTGCTGTTTCATGAATGTGCAAAATAACAAAGAAAGCTACAGTTTGTACTAGCCTGTTTTTTGAGAACAAGTTCTACAAAATATTTTGAGATTATAATTCCCCTTCCATAAAGCAAAGTCCCAAAACAAATTAAAACCCCCACAGGCAATATATCATATTTCTCAGTAAAAGGTGGTGTTTTCTGATTCCTACCTTCTGGAGTTGAAGTTTATGAATAATAAAGTTTAAGTACTAGCTGACATTATCAAAATGCATGATTCCTTCTGGATGTTAGGAAACTTTCTCAGTTGCTCTTGTTGTGGCTCCAGGAGTTTCAGCTTCTACCTAATGATCAGTTTGGAAAAACTGGACATAACTTCCAATCTTGTATCTCACCAAATTTCTACCACGAATCTCAGGAGTTTTCTCCTGTGCCACTTCAGCAGTATTATTTGGAAACTATAGACACTAGGAACATCCAATCATATAAACTTATTACTCAATTGTATCAAAATCTCAAGTAACTCCTTTATTTTCTCCTTGATTTGCTTTCTTTTATTTTCTCATCTTTAGTTTTTATTTTAATAGCAAGATTATTTTTCCAATTTTTTTTTCTTTTTTTTTTTTTTAGACAGAGCCTCAAGCTGTCACCCTGGATAGAGTGCTGTGGCATCACAGCTCACAGCAACCTCCAGTTCCTGTGCTCAAGTGAGTCTCCTGCCTCTGCCTCCCAAGTAGCTGGGACTACAGGTGCCTGCCACAACGTCCGGCCATATTTTGGTTGCAGCTGTTGTTGTTTGGCGGGCCTGGGCTGGACTGGAACCCACCACTTTAGGTGTACGTGGCTGGCGCTTTAGCCCGTTGAACCACAGGCACCGAGTCTTTTTTTTCATTATTAAAAAAAATTTCAGTTTTATGAAGTATAACTGACAAATCTTAATACCTACTTTCATTGTATAAGAAGTCCTGATATACATGTGTTGTGAAATTATTCCCACGGTCTGTCCATCACCATTAACAACATGTCCACCACCACACACAGTTAGCATTTTTGCATGTGTGGTGAGAAAGCTTAAGATCTCTTCTCTTAGCAAATGTTGAGTGTGCACACAGCATTATAAACTATAGTTATCATGCTATACATTAAAGCTACAAAGGTATTGACCCTGGGTAACTGAAAGTTTGCAAACTTTGACTAGTATCTTTGCATGTTTCCCTGTCACTACATCCTGGAAATCATCATTCTGCTCTCTCCTTCCATGAGTTCATCATTGTAACTTCCACGGGTAAGAAAGATCATGCAAGGTGGCGCCTGTGGCTCTTCGAGTAGGGCGTCGGCCCCATATACTGAGGGCAGCAGGTTCAAATCCGGCCCCGGCTTAACTGCAACAAAAAAATAGCTGGGCGTTGTGGCAGGCACCTGTAGTCCCAGCTACTCGGGAGGCTGAGGCAAGAGAATTGCCTAAGCCCAGGAGTTGGAGATTGCTGTGAGCTGTGATGCCACAGGACTCTACTGAGGGCGATAAAGTGAGACTCTGTCTCTACAAAAAAAAAAAGAAAGAAAGATCATACAGTAATTGTTTACCTTTGTCAGGTTCATTTCCTTTAAGATAGTATCCTACAGTTTCATCCATTTTGTTGAAAATGGTGAGATTTCCTTTTTTATTAAACTAAAACATAGTCCATTCACACACACACACAGAGTTGTGCCCAGTTTTATAGAGCTCTCATTTATTGTACTTGTCGGACACATGAACTTTTCAGAGATGGTAGGTGTGTGGCAGCCCCGCACCAGTGTCTATCAGAGCCATTTTCCCAATAGGATGCACTTGCTTCAAGTCTCTGTGTCACATTTTAGTAGTTCTCATGTTACTTCAATTTTTTTTTGTTAGTATCATGTCTGTTATGGTGACGTATGATCAGAAGTTTTGCTATTACTATTGTAATTATGTGGGTTGCTCCACCGCACTCACATAAGATAGCAAACGTGATTGATAAACACTGTGTGTGCTCTGATTGCTCCACTGACTGGTCGTTTTCCTCTCTCTCTTCCTTTTTAGAGACCTCCCTATTCCCAGAGACGCAATAATATTAAAATTAATCCAATTAATAATGCTACAGTGGTCTCTAAGTGTCCAAGTCAAAGGAAGGGTCACACGTCTCTCTCTTTAAATCTAAAGCTTAGTGAGGACAGCATGTCAAAAGCTGAGACAGGCCAAAAGCTGGGCCTCCAAACAGTCAGTCAAGCTGTGAATCCAGAAGAAAAGTTCTGGGAGAAAATTAAAAATGCTACTCATTTCTCACACAAATGAGAAAACAAGAACAACAAAATCCAGCCTTATTATTAATCTGGAGAAACTTTAAATGGTCTGGATCAAAGAACAAACCAGCCACATTTCCTTAAACCAGAGCCTAACCCAGAGGGGAAAAAAGTCTTAAGTCTCTTCAATTCTATGAAGGTTCAGAGAAGTGAGAAATCCAGAGTAGAAAGTTTGAAGCTAGCTGAGGATGATAGTTCATGGAATTTCAGGAAAGACTTTATCTCTATAACATAAAAGTACAAGGTAAAGCAGCAAGATAATGCTAATATAAAAACTGCAATAAGTGACCCAGAGATCTAACTAGGATACTTGATGAAAGTGTCTACACTAAACAATAGATTTTCAATGTAACTAGAATAGCCTTCTATTGGAAGAAGACAGCATTTGGTTCTTTCATAGCTAGAGAGGAAATGTCAATGCCTAGATTGAAAGTTTTGAAGTTCAGGCTGCCTCTGTTTGTTAGGAGTTAGCATGCCTGGTGAAGTTGAAGTCAATGCTCATTTATCATTCTGAAAATCCTAAGGCTCATGCATCTGGTCACCCACAAGCTCTGAAGGAGATGGACAAAAATATTAACACAATGTTCATAGCTGTTAATCCAACATCCACTCAGGGCCCATGGAGCAAAACATAATTTTCTCTTTCAGGTTTCATTATTTAGAAATGCATTTGGTAAGACTATAGCAATAGTGATTCCTCTGATTGTTTGGGCAAAGTAAACTGAAAACCTTATGGAACACATTTACCATTTTAGATGTCATTCAGAACATTTATAGTTCATGGGAGGAAGTAAAAAATATCAATCTTAACAAGAGTTTGAAAGAACCTGATATCAACTCTCTCGTGAATGATTTTGAAGGGTTCAATAATGTAGTGGAGGAAATAATTGTAGATGTGGTGAAAATGACAAGAGAACTAGAATTAAAAGTGAAGGAAGATGTGACTGAATTGGTGCAATCTCATGATAAAGCTGGAACTGGTGAAAACTTGCTTTTTACGAATGAGTAAAGAAAAAGTGTTTTAGGGAGATGCAATCTACCCCTGTTGATGATGCTGGGAACATTGTTGAAATGACAACAAAGTATTAGGAATATCATATAAATTTAATTGACAAAGCTATGCCATGTTTCGAGAAAATTGAGTCAAATTTTACTGTGGATAAAATGCTACCAAAGGGGGGGAAAAATGCTACCAAAGAGCATAGTAAGCTGCTCTGCTTACAATAAATCTCTATTTATTGTTTGTGTATCAATTATAGTTCTATGTATATGATTACCATGGGGCTTACCTAAAACATCTTGTAGTTATAGCAGTTTATTTTGAAGAGAAAACTATTTAACATTAATATTATAAAAACTATGCTATTGCTATTCTCTTAAATATTATGTTATTGTTGTAACAATTACATCTTTTTATATTCTGTAGCTATTAACAAATTATTGTGCTCTAGTTATTTTTTAATACTTTTGTCTTTTAACTTTTTCACTAAATTTAAAAGTAACATATGCACCAGTATTGCAAAATTAAAATATTCTGGACTCTAATTTTTATAATATTGACTATATATTTACCTTTACCCGTGAATTTTGTACTTATTTGAATGAGATTTCTGCCTCCACCTCTTTTCTGCTGCTTCTGCAACTTACGTATGTGTATTTTGGCTTACGTCCTGGTGCCATAAGTCAGGCAGGCTATCTTCACTCATGTTCATTATTCCCCTTTTCGTTCCCCTAATTGAATAATTTCAAATGATCTTTCTTTCAGTTGGCTAATTTTTCTTCTGCATAAGAGAGTTTGCTATTGTAGCTCTGCATTGAATTTTTCAGTTCAGTCATGGTATTCTTTAGTTTCCAGATTTCTATTTGGTTCTTTTTTGATGTTTTCATTTTTATTTGTTTTTTTTTAATAATTTTATTAAATCATAATTGTGTACATTGGTGCAATCATGGGGCACAATGTGCTTACTTCATATACAAACAGAAATATTTTGATTGTACTGTTAGAGATAGCCTTCATGGCATTTCCTTAATTACTATATGAAGACATCGATATTCTACATTTAATAAGTTTCACCAGTACTCTGCTAAGACGCACCGTAGGGGTGATCCCACCAATTGCCCTCTCTCCACCCCTTCTCCTCCCTCCCCTCCCCTCCCTTTCCCTTTTCCCCGTATTCTTGTGCTATAATTGGGTTTTAGCCTTCATATGAAAGCTATAAATTAGCTTCATATTAGGGCTGAGT